>NIVC01004017.1:0-64270 GCA_002269645.1 Macrostomum lignano | reverse complement strand
AAAAATATTGGGTTAGACGAAGTGAAGAAGACAAGAACAGTAGAGCGTGGAGGATAGCGAGCACAAAGAATGGGCGAGCGAGCCGCCCCCCCCGTCGTAACTGTCTACTCGTATTTCGTAGATTGATCGAGATTAGTGCTTTGACTTGCGATTTGAAAGTTCAGAAATTGATGATAAAGCAGAAAATGTCATCTTATTAATATGCTTTGTGCCTGCATGTGCCAAATCGAATGTTTGTATAGTGTTTCTTTGTATCAATCAATTAATCTATCAATCAAATGGGAACTACAAACGTTCTTCATTTGGTTATGCCAGCTTTCAAAAGCTTTTCAAAGATTGATTCTGTCGGTCTAAGTTATAAAACTATTAGTTAGCTAAGTTCCACTTTTCTACACAACTGAGAGGGGGTAGGTGGGTTCAGAATAAGCAAGTTTCACTCGCTGACCATTGATCAATCGAGGTTTAATTTCGTTATGAAACTCTCTTGGGGGTTGGGGCTGTGGCTGGATGGAGTTTGCTTTAGTTTGAGTGCTGGATGCTCTCTTTTTATTCACATTTCGTTTGCATATAGGAGTATATAGTTGCATATAAAACGTGGCTTGTATGCACAGTACTTACTAGAGGCACTAGCTACAGTGTGTCCTTTCAAACGGGACTATTAATTAATTAGAAATTTTCCGTCTTCGGGTGCTAGTAGCTGGGGCGTAGTTTCAATGTTCATGTATGTACTTAGCTGTCTGCGCCAGTTAATTAATAAGGCCTCTTTAATTACGCTAAAATTCAGTTCATTATTCGAGCTAGCATAAATTAATTCCTAAATTTGTATAGCTTCGTACCGCTTACGTAAAGTAAAGGTTTTGGACCCCAAAATCAATTTTCAATCCCCTCAAGCTGATTAGACTACGTTTCTTTTAATAGGCGCTGAATATTACTAGAGTAGCCAAAAAAAGCCTGTTAAAACGTTATTTACCGCTTTGCCGACGCATGGAAAGCACAACACTTCGCCGCGTTCGATCTCCGGATAGTCGGTTGTCATTTCAATCTTGCTGCCCAAATAGAATGATATATTATAGGGCAGTTGTTTCCAAACATAGCGTACTTCGGTTGCGTCAACAGGCATTAAGCTTTGACTGCGACAAAACTCATCTGAAGCTTTCTGCGAATTGGCTGGTTGATTTTGAAACAGTCGGAATTGAGTATTTGGTAGAGCCGGATTTAGCAACCCTACAAATGAACTATCAGCTAATGCAATAGTTGGAATGTTGGTTAACAACAGTGCTTGGAGAATTGTAAATATGGTCTTCATACTGAATTACCTTTTTTAGCGGGTTACCAATAGATTCTACGACTGAAGGAACGCGATTTTTATAGTTTTATTGTCGCTTGTAAAGTTGAAATTTGATCTGAATTCGACCATGATGTTTAGCATTTTATTTTACCCTATAGACTTGGTCATATCAGCAAATGCTTAAATTTGTCTTCCTGTACCTAGGAGATCTGCTCTATACAGTGCAGCAACAAAATTGTAAGACAGGAAATTAGATGTTTTATATATCGCCCAAGAAAGTGTTAGTGCAACATTCACGCGTTCCTGTGTGTATAGGTGAAAAGCTAGCTCGGTGTTAAGTTTCTCTAGTTTTATTTTTTGGAATTTTTGTGGTTATATGCTTACACTAATTTTAAACATTACCTCTGTGTTACCTCTACAGTTAGTCCTTTTGTACGGCGCACAATCAGGGGGCCGTAGCCCAGCGGTAGCGCAGCTGCTCTGGTGTGCCGCGACCCAGCTCGATTCCAAGTGCAGCCACATTAATTTTGGGCTGGATTGGAATCTCGGCTTGGCTCGCTTGTGCAATTAACGGCCTTGAGAGCCAACCCCCCAAGGCGCAGTGAAGTGTACATGCCTAACAATTGATAAAGTTAGGGCCGCTGTACACTCCTGTGTGAGTGTGTGCCTGCGTAACGTATCCGCGCGCTTGTATGCCTGCTCAGGGGAGTCGGCGGAATGGGCAGTAATGCCTCTCGCCGGTTGTGTGCCTATGTCGCTTAAAGTGCGCCAGGGTGCACACAACCCCCCTGCCTCTAATAAAAAAAAACGGCGCACAATCCTCTATAGTCCCTTCGTAGGTTGTGCAACCCCTGTAGTTTTTTTGTAGTGTGTACAACACCATACAATCCTTTCACAGGATATACAACACCATACAATCAATTTGTAGGATATACAACACCATACAATCCATTCGTAGCATGTACAACACCATACAATCCTTTCACAGGATATACAGCACGATACAATCCATTCGTACCATGTACAACACCATACAATCCATTCATAGCATGTACAACACCATACAATCCATTCGTAGCGTAACATGTACAACACCATACAATCCTTTCGTAGGATATAAAACACCATACAATCCATTCGTAGCTTAGCATGTACAACACCATACAATCCTTTCGTAGTATGTGCAACACCATACAATCCTTTTGTAGGATGTACAACATCATGCAACCCTTTCGTAGGATGTGCAACACCATACAATCCATTCGTAGGATGTACAACACCATACAATCCTTTCATAGGATGTGCAACACCATACAATCCATTCGTAGGATGTGCAACACCATACAATCCTTTCACAGGATATACAACACCATACAATCCATTCGTAGGATGTGCAACACCATACAATCCTTTCATAGGATGTGCAACACCATACAATCCTTTCATAGGATGTGCAACACCATACAATCCATTCGCAGGGTGTGCAACACCATACAATCCATTCGCAGGATGTACAACACCATACAATCCATTCGTAGGATGTGCAACACCATACAATCCTTTCATAGGATGTGCAACACCATACAATCCATTCGCAGGGTGTGCAACAAAAAACAATCCATTCGTAGGATGTACAACACCATACAATCCATTCGCAGGGTGTGCAACACCATACAACCCATTCGCAGGGTGTGCAACACCATACAATCCATTCGTAGGATGTGCAACACCATACAATCCTTTCATAGGATGTGCAACACCATACAATCCATTCGCAGGGTGTGCAACACCATACAACCCATTTGCAGGGTGTGCAACACCATACAATCCATTCGCAGGGTGTGCAACACCATACAACCCATTCGCAGGGTGTGCAACACCATACAATCCATTCGTAGGATGTGCAACACCATACAATCCATTCGTAGGATGTGCAACACCATACAATCCATTTGCAGGATGTGCAACACCGTAAAATATTTTCGTAGGATTTGCTGTCCCACAGGTCTTTCAATACACTTTGGTGTACTCAGCAGCAGGGTAGCTTAATCTCTTCTGTATCATCTCTGTCTTCTTATCTGTAGTCTTTGATTTTCAATATTCGTCTGCTTAATACATATTCACGCATACTAATATGTCTTTTTTTCTTTTTTATAAACAGCAACAGCAACAGCAACAATTGCCACTATTGCGCGACTATCAACACTCGCTGGAGCGTTGCCTCGAATGGCTATTCGACGCCGAAGATCTTGTCGCCTCGGCTGCCGACGAGCAAGACGACGACAACGACGACGTTGTTGACAATGACGAACTAAACTCGAATCGGCAGCAGCCCGCTGATAAGGTAGCGGAGCCCGTGTCCGAATCCGAGTTGAGCACAGTTCGCGAAGCTCGCCGGCAGTATCGCGATCACGAAGCAATTGCCGATCAGCTGACTGAGAATCAGGAGGACGTCAGGTGCGTCTTGGAACTGGCTGATGCACTGCTCACCTCCGGAGAGCTGAGCGGTCCGGCTAGGAAAGAGATTCAGTCGCAGGTGCAGCTGCTTCAGACCCGATGGGACGCGCTCAGACAAGCCGCTGTTGCTAAAGAGGCTCGACTAAGAAAGCGTCTGGCCGCGCTTCAAGAGCGAGATATTCGACGGCTGAGCGGATTTCTGCACTGGGCTGAGGGCCGCATCGAGCAGGAGACGGTGGGCGGCGTCGGTCCATTTGTAGAAGACATCAAGCGGCAGTTAAGATCGCATCGCGAGTTTCAAGACTACTTGGAGATACAGGAAGCTCTGGTAGCGTCAGTGCAGGACGCTCTGGTATTGGACGCCGATGCTAATGGCGAGAGTGGAACGGAAACCCGAATCGAAGGCCTAGCTGCTAGATGGACAGACACCATGGCTTATAATTCTGAGCGATTCTCAGATCTGCAATCGGCCTTGCTGGCTTGGAGACAATTTGAAGAGGATGAAAGCTTGCTTAGAGATGTGGTGAGTTGTCATGTTTTTGTAGTAAAGGAATTAGGATTATTTTAATTTCTATTGTCTGATATTCTGCCAAAAAGGATGCAATTTTAAAGCAGGAAATTCTCCATCGATAGCATAGTCGGCATAGTGGACAATTTATGTACTAGCTAAATGTTCTCAGTTTTGATCTTGTTTCTTTAGTTGTAGTTATATTATATTAAAGAGACAGTCGAACCATAGAAAATGTTAAGGAGGCTGGTTTTCGCCGAAAAAATACGCTACGGTGATAGGAAGTTTTCGTTTTTTCAGCACAAAAATTGTTATTGCTTTCCATAGGAGGCAGACTCAATGTTCATCTTCTGATATGTTGTACCTTTCCTATAGCTCCATGAATATTTATAAAGTTTTTTCGTTAAAAAATTTAGGATTCTATGTTAATTTTTTACTCTACGTGCATTCCCTGCACCTAAAAATCTTTAAAATGCATGGCACAGTTCGACTATTTGGTTTTATGAATCTATTTTATCATCTTTGTTACACACATTGTTACACAATCAGCTAAGAATGACAAAATAGATTCATAAAACCAATGAGTCGAGCCATGCCATTTTAATGGTGTATAGGCGCAGGACATGTGCAATTGTATGTAGAATATAAAATAACATAGAATCCTAATTTTCTGAACGATAAACTTTATGAATATCAATAAAGCTATGTGACAGGCACAACATATCTCCGTAGTGTATTTTTTTCGGTGACAACCAGCCTCATAAACATTTTCTAAGAAGCATAGTTTCCCGTGCTAATTGAGCAGTCTTTGTATTATTAATCGTTGATCACGGCGTCGCAATAAAAACCAAGAACACAGTGCTGCCCAAACAACAAAACAAACAATGCCTGTCTTAGCGCCAGTAGATTTGGTTGCTCATCTGAATACTTGCTAACTAACTAGTGACAGGTAATAACATAAATTAACAACCCTTCCCCGTCGCAGGTGTTCTCATCGGACACCCAGGAAGCGAAGGTGAAATCACTATCTAGCTGCGTGCGCAAGCTGGAGACCACAGCCGAAGAAGTGACGTCAGCCTGTCACGACAATCCGAAATGTGCGGAAGCGCTGCGTCAAAAATTAGCCAAATGGAAGGCTGGCGATTTTGGCGATTTAAAACCGGCGATGCCGATTTCGGCTGGTGGAGGCGGCAGCGGCGGCGACTCTGCTGGCGAGGACCTTGGGGATAGCGTAGTGGACGATTTGAACTATAAGGTTGGTTGGAAAAGAATATATGTTTTTTGGTGATAATCTTCAAGCACTGTTATCGAAGTTGATATCAATGGCTTCAAGATTTTGTATGGTAACTGTACGGTGCTTTTTAGCCTGGCTATCCAATAAATTCATTGATTTGTTAGAAAGCATGAAATAGTCTATGGTACTCGCACTGGGGAGCCCTAAAACCAACTCTCCTCACTCTCAAAGTGTAGCTCTGACAAAACTGTCTATGGTAAACTATCGAAGCTTTAAGGGCATTCAATTGAAGACACGGCCAATCTTATTCAACCCATGCTTCGACGATTGTCTATGGCCGAAACCATGTATGAGGAGAGCAGTTGCATGATTTCAGGCTTTAATTTGGGTATTTTGCGACGCATGAGTGCTCAATCAGATTATGCTCAATTTGCGGGACAGGTAGCGCAGGCAACTGGGTGATGACATCCACGCCTGACTCCGCAATTCTTTGCAGTTAACTATGGAACGCCAATCCTGTAGTTTGATTTCGTCTGGTGGCCATAGGCCATTGACGAGAAACATAAGGCTATCTCAGCCTTAGCGTCTATGGGCTCGTGACTGGCTATGGTTGTCACAGCTAGGTAGTCTATCGGCCAAACCCCGGCTCCTATAACAATGCAATATTGTCTTTCTCAACCAAACAGGTTCGCAGTCTGCTAGACTGGTTCGATCGCATTGAATCAATGCTAGAATTGACATCGCTAACACACAGCGCTCGTAGCAGCCTAATGGAAGCCAGCCGGCGTAGCCTTCATCAGCAGCAGTCTCAGCAGGACTCAGCATCCGCTGCAGCTAGCGGCGATGCTGCCGAGAAACTATCAGCCGATCAGCATCGCCTACTCCTAGACGATATTCGCGACGAATTAAACACCTGGGAGCCTCGTCTGGTTGCTGTCAGGCAGCTGGGCGATTCCTGCATTTCGCAGGGTCGCGTGCCAGCCGAAAGCGCTTTGGAAATTCAGGAACTACTAGAAGAGATTGAGCAGCGTTGGACAGAGCTGAGCGCTGTGTGGCAGGACTGTCAGCGGCGGGCCGCGGTGGCCGATCGAGTCAGAGGATTCTACGAATGCCTGACCCAGCTGAGGCTGGCGTTGAACCGTCAGCGGGACTTCCTGCAGAGCGCGGCCGGGCAGAGAGGCGGTCAGCTGGCGCCGCTGGCCGAGGCGGCTGCAGAGAGGCTGGCAGAGATGAAGGTCAGTCAGTTTCAGGCAGCTGTTGTATTTTTGGTGTACCAAGTCAAAGACTTGGTTTAGCCGTAGATCGATAAAAGTCCATCTAAGAGATGGGGGGATTAGTCAGAGCTCAGACTCACGACTGAAAGGTCAGGGGTTCGATTCCCGATCCCACTTGGAACGATTTGTGTCCTTGAGCAAGACACTTAACTCAGCATTGCTTCAGTTAACTCAGCTGTAAAATGGGTGCCAGCATTAGCTGGGGTAATTGAAGGTGTGTGTGGCAACCCCCAGTCCTTGCACTGAGATGTCAGTTGCACATCAATAATAACTATTATATTATTAATATCAATTTCAGGAACTGGATCCTCAGCATCGAGACTTGGCCACTCGCCTATCTGAACTGCAGTGCAGCTTAGGCTCCAGTGCATCCTCAGCTACTAGCGAGGCTACTACTACTACTACTACTACTAACAACAACGGCGCTAGTAGTAACGTTGGCGAGCAAGCCTCGAGAACTCAGCAGCTAGTAGAGCGAGACTATGCCGAGTTCAGCGCCGATTGGCTGGCCACCTTCGACGCGCTGGCCGAGCTGCACAAGCGGGCCAGCCGGGAACAGCGCGACCCCCTGTGGCGCCTGATCGGCGAGACCGAGGCCTGGTGCGACGAAGTTGCTCAGCTGCTTCGCCGGCCAATCGCCGTCGCCTCAGACGAGGACAATGACGGCGACGAAGAAGGCGGCGGCCTGACGGAGCGGCACCGACATTTAACTAGCCTGGTGGCTTTGCTGCAACGGCGAGGCGGCGAGAGCCTCACACGGCTGGAAGGTCTGGCAGCGGACCCCAGCCAGCCGGACAGGCAGACAGCTGCCGGGGCGCTCATCCGGCGCCTGTCGGATTTGGCTAGCAGAGCGGAGAGTCGGGCCAAGTTTGTCGGCGATCTGGTGGCTAAGAGGGCGAAGATTTGCGTGAGTTGGCTGACCTGCTATGGTTCTATATAGACAGGCCTGTGTGTAACTTGGTGCACTTTAAGCATGCTAATTAAATTAATTGAGATTGAGAAATAGGCAAGGGTTGCTTGCTGATTACTAACATGGCCTGATAGTACATGTGAACTCAGTGCGCAAAGAAATTGGGTAATAAAGTAGCTATAAAATGCTGTTATTTTTTTATCTACAAGTACATACAGCCGACAGGGTCAATCGACTCTTCAGCGTGCAGGAATGACTTTATTGAACACGATAATGTGGGTAATTATGTTAGGAATACATTTAAGCCAGTAAGGGCTTCATATACTAATAAGACAGTGGGCTGACTTTCCCGAAAGAATGGGGCAAGGGTTGCTAATTTTGACCATGGTTGATATTGATAACGGGATTGAAGTCGAGAGATAACAGAAGATAGCCAGAATCAATCAATCGATAATTTAATTGTAATATCAAGATAAAGGATCTGTAAAAAACTGAGTAATTGATTTATCTGATAGCTAATTAGCGCCCCTTTGACCCCGCAGTGCGAAATTGAAAAGAGAAAAACCATTAAGATTATTTATTTACGGTCTTGTGTACCAATTTCTTATCTACACGAAAGGGTCGATCGGCCCTTCGTGTACACAACCGACTCCCCTGAGCAGGCGCACAAGCGCGCGCGGATACGTACGCAGTCATACGCACAGGCACACACACAGGAGTGTACAGCGGCCCTAACTTTATTTATCGTTAGACATGTACACTTCAATGTGCCTTGGGGGTTGGCCCTGCGGCTGGGCGTTAATTGCACAAGCAGAGCCAAGCCGGGATTCCAATTTATCCCCAAATTAATGTGACTGCACTTGGAATCGAGCCTGGGCCGCTGGACCACCAGACTACGGCCCCCGTTTTATAGGGACACAGATGCTTTATTTGAAAATTATGTACGTTTTTTAGATAGGCTGCTTCTATGTCGAGATGTTTGATATAAAGTGTATATCAATGCATTGCGATGTGGGTATTTCAATGCATTTGGATAGGGGTATTTCAATGTATTTTAATTGGGGGTATTTCAAAGCATTAAGATAAGGGTATTTCAATGCATTGTGATAGGGGTATTTCAATGTATTTTAATTAGGGGTATTTCAATGCATTGTGATAGGGGTATTTCAATGCATTAGGATAGGGGTATTTCAATGCATTAGGATAGGGGTATTTCAATGCTTTATGATAGGAGTATTTCAATGCATTAGGATAGGGGTATTTCAATGCATGAGAACTTGATTCTGAGCATCCCGCAAAACCAACTCACAATTCAGTCGCAGCTACAAGAGCTCGAGAACTGGTCCATGGACATGAGCGAATTCGCCAGCACTCTGGCTTTGGTTCGCGTAGAATCTCGCGCCGATTTGAAATCTCAACTAGCCGAATTAGACGGCGCCATTGCCGACGTGATGGCGCTGGCGCCAAAAGCTAGCGCTGTTCGCGATTTAGTCGGCGAACTGGCCGCCTATTGCGAAGAGAGTTATCGAGCGGCGCTTAGCGCCAGGTCCGAATCGGTTGCTAACGGATTGGCGCCGGTGCAGCAACGGTTGGAAGCGCAACGAGCAGAGCTGTGCGCCAGACTCGAGGTAAGGAATCTTTTTTGAGTTCAATTTTTGCTGCAAAATGTTTTAGTTGCTACTTGTGAGTAGACTGGTCTCTGTAGTATTTCTCAGTCATTGTTATTTGTCTGCTGATACCGATTCTTTGGATCTCTAAACGCTTGTGTGCGCGCTATGGTCTGGACCATGGCCTGGGATGGTATCTCCGCATCCTGCTTTGCCTCTGATCTTTATTCCCCCTCTCCACCTCTCCTCTCTCTCTCTCTCTCTTCTTCCCCCGCTACTTCTCTCTGTCTCTTTCTCCCTCATCTTCTGCCCATCTCTTCCCTCTCTTCTTTTCCCTCTCCTCTTACCCCTCCTCCTACTATCCCTCTCCCCCTCTCCCTTTCCCTCTCTCTCCTTCCTCATCTCCTTCTCCCCATCTCCTTCTCCCCATCTCCTCTTTCTATCTACTTCCCCTTCTCTTCTTTTTCCACTCTCTCCATCTCCTCTCTCCTCCCCTCTCTCCCTCTCTCCTTCTCCCCTCTCTTCTCCCCCGTCTCTCTTTTTTCACTATCTCTCCCTCCTCCTCTCCTTCTCCCATATCTGTACACTGGTATATACACTTCACTGTGACTTAGGGGTCGGCCCTCAAAGGCGTTAACTATACACGAGCAGAGCCAAGCCGAGGTTCCAATTCAGTCCCGAAATCAATTTGACTGCACTTGGAATCGAGCCTGGGCCGATGTGCTCACACTCGTACACCACCCCAAAATCGCAACCGCACCCCCTGTGTGAAACAGCTGACACTCGTACACCACCCCAAAATCGCAACCGCACCCCCTGTGTGAAACAGCTGACACTCGTACACCACCCCAAAATCGCAACCGCAACCGCAGAACTTCGCCGCCCTGCAATCAATGGAAGCCTGGTGCGACTCCAGCGAATCTCGCCTCTCTGCGGCTGCCGCGGCCGCCGACTCTGCTTCATCACAGCAGCAGCAGCAGCAGCAGCAGGCGAAGCCGCGCTCAGTCAGCACCAGCGACTTGTCAAACAGCGGACAGCTGGCAGCTGAACTGTCCGAAACTGGCCGAAGCCATTTGGCCAATTACAGTGATAAAATGCCGGACAGTTTGAAAGCTCGCATACAGTCGATAATTGACCAAGCAGGCCAGCTGGCCTCTAGACGGAAAGCTAACATGCTCACTGCTGTGCACAGCTTTCACAGCCTGCTCAAACTGGAGAAGGACTGGATTCGCAAGGCTAATAAACAGGTTGGTTTTGCTTTGCTGGATTGAACTCATTCGGTTAGGGGTGGGTTGGGCATTTCAATTAAACTGGTAACTAATTCTTAACCTGTGCGTATTGATATGGCTAGACCAGGGGCTGGCAAACTCCGGCCCGCGGGCCACGTGCGGCCCTCAAAAGCCTCTCTATCTGGCCTTCGGGTGCTTTGAAACTTCAAAATGGCAAATCGGCCTGTATAAGGATCTCTCTTCTCTAATATCCTCTCCTCTCCTCTCCCCTCTCCCCTTCTCTCCTCTTCTCTTCTCTCCACTCCCCTCTCCTAGTTCATGCCTCCTCTCCTTTCGTCTCATCTCTTCTCCTTTCTCCCTCACCTATCGTTTCTCCAATCTCTCTTCTCTTTTCTCTCTTCATGTCCTCTCCACCTCCTCTGGTGCCTCCTCTGGAGACGCAACCTCAGTGATTCTAACAGCGACTTTGGCACGCGTCAGATACGACTCTACGGCCCCAGAGTCGTTTCAGAGTCGCAGACAATATAAAGCGCCTCAAATTGACTCTTTTAAATGCGACTCTTCGACGAATTTTTGGCGACTTGTACCGTAGAATATCGTAATTTTAGAATCGTCTGAGTCTTCTTCTTTCGTGTTTTATCTTGCAACGACTCTGAGGCGACCGACGCAAGTGATTCTGACAAGCTTCTTTGCCTGCGTACCGCTTTCACTGGGTCGAGCAGCTTGACTCTTCACACCCAGCGCGGCACATTGATTCATAAAATCTGCATCTCAGACTTTCTAAATTAGCCCCGTGTTTCATTGATTCTTTTTTCACTTGTCCAGGTGGACAGTTCAATGAGCCGTGAACACCTAGACGCCGAAGACTACTGCACAGATCTGGAACGACTCGAAGCAGTTAATACATCATACGAAGATGAGGCGAGCAGTTCTCGTCGCGAGCAGCTCCGCTCTCTGGCTGAATCGCTGAACAGCGTCAATGAGGAAGCATCGGCGTCTGTTGCTGCGGCCAAAGCCGCCGCAGATGCTGCTGCAGCTGCCGAAGAAGAGCCACCTGAGGATGATGCTAATGATGATGACGTCGAATTAAAAGCTAAAAAAGCTGTAGAGTCGTTTGAAGATTATACTAGAGAGTTGAACTCGGCTAAGCAGAGGGTGGAGGATAGGATGGAGGTGAGTTTTTTTATCGCTGTTTTACGAGGGGTGTCCCAGAAGTAGTGTCACTTTTGCTTGCTTCAACAAGTATTAATGCGTGTTAAAAAAACCATATGCCTTAAAAGTTAGCGGCTTATTTTAGCTTTCATGCCACGAAAGTCCGATTTTTATAAGTGCTTCCTGCTGTAAGCAGCATGCATTTGTTCGCATACCCTTAGCCATAAAAATACACACCGCATAGTGCTTCTATGCTCACTCAGAAGAAAGCCACAAGTACAGCTGATCAAGCACAGAGTTGCAAGACAGCAGCTGCAAGACTTGTTCCAGTCATGGACCCTAACTTTCACTCTACAGAAGGGCAGAGACACGCAATTTTTACACTTTAGAGTCTTGGTCAGAGATGCCCTGAAATTCACGAAAACCTGACCCGCATTCACGGTCCCGATTCCATCAGTCGACGAACGGTTTACAGGTGGATCGAACAGTTCGAGGCTGGCTGTAGATATCAAAGACCAACCACCGTTGGGTAAGTTGGCAAAACATACTGCCGGCCAGCCTCGAACTGCTGTCTTGCAACTCTGTGCTTGATCAGCTGTACTTGTGGCTTTCTTCTAAGTGAGCATAGAAGCACTACGCGGTGTGTATTTTTATGGCTAAGGGTATGCGAACGAATGCATGCTGCTTACAGCAGGAAGCACTTATAAAAATGGGACTTTCGTGGCATGAAAGCTAAAATAAGCCGCTAACTTTTAAGGCATATGACGTTTTTAACACACATTAATACTTGTGGAAGCAAGCAAAAGTGACACTACTTCTGGGACACCCATCGTAGTTGACAGAATATATTTGTTAACAAGTATTTATAAGATCGCCCTCCAATCTCCTTTGAGAGTCGCCCTCCAATCTCCTATGAGAATCGCCCTTCAATCTCCTTTAGTAATCGCGTTCCAATCTCTTTTAAAAATCGCCCTTCAATCTCCTTTTGTAGTCGCCCTACAATCTCCTTTGAGAATCGCCCTTCAATCTCCTTTGTGAATCGCCCTCCAATCTCATTTGAGAATCGCCCTCCAATCTCATTTGAGAATCGCCCTCCAATCTCCTTTAGTAATCGCCCTCCAATATCCTTTAGTAATCGCCCTCCAATCTCCTTTGGGAATCGCCCTCCTATTCAATTTAAGAATCTCCCCCATGCTTTTGAGAGTCGCCCTTAATCTCCTTTAAGAATCACCCTCCAATCTCTTGATAATCGTCTCCTTAATCCCCTTGGGAATTTCCCTCCAATCCTCTCTAAGAATCTGTCTGAAACTACACGATAAGCTTTGTAAATACTTGCATATAAAATCATCTCCTAACCCCGCAAACCTATTAAGAACCAGTGCGTACAGTGTTTTTATTCTCGATCTCCACTAGGTCCTCAGCTCGAGTCTGGACAGCATACAAGACCTGGAGCGTCGCACCAACGCCATGCAAGAATGGCTGCCAGTAGCTGAAGACTTCATGACCAACAAAATGGAAGCTGAACTGCTGGCAGCGGACTGTCCCGACGAGGCTGAGAGACTCCGGGCAGAGATTGATCAGCACAGAGAGACTTTGAATAAACTGGACGAGACTTACGATAGGTAGGACCTCATTTTGTGGTTTTGAGGTATTTTGATAATCATCAATTCAAATTGGGTGAGATTTCGGATAATCAATTAAAACAATGTGAGATTTTGGAAAATTATCAATTTAAACTGGGTGAGATTTTGGATAATCATCAATTTAAACTGGGTGAGATTTTGGATAATCATCAATTTAAACTGGGTGAGATTTTAGATAATCATCAATTTAAACTGGGTGAGATTTTAGATAATCATCAATTTAAACTGGGTGAGATTTTAGATAATCATCAAGTTAAACTGGGTGAGATTTTGGAAAATTATCAATTTAAACTGGGTGAGATTTTAGATAATCATCAATTTAAACTGGGTGAGATTTTAGATAATCATCAATTTAAACTGGGGAAGATTTTGGAAAATTATCAATTTAAACTGGGTGAGATTTTAGATAATCATCAATTTAAACTGGGTGAGATTTTAGATAATCATCAATTTAAACTGGGGAAGATTTTGGAAAATTATCAATTTAAACTGGGTGAGATTTTAGATAATCATCAATTTAAACTGGGTGAGATTTTGGATAATCATCAATTTAAACTGGGTGAGATTTTGGATAATCATCAATTTAAACTGGGTGAGATTTTGGATAATCATCAATTTAAACTGGGTGAGATTTTGGATGAACATCAATTTAAACTGGGTGAGATTTTGGATGAACATCAATTTAAACTGGGTGAGATTTTAGATAATCATCAATTTAAACTGGGTGAGATTTTAGATAATCATCAATTTAAACTGGGGAAGATTTTGGAAAATTATCAATTTAAACTGGGTGAGATTTTGGATGAACATCAATTTAAACTGGGTGAGATTTTGGATAATCATCAATTTAAACTGGGTGAGATTTTGGATAATTATCAATTTAAACTGGGTGAGATTTTGGATAATCATCAATTTAAACTGGGTGAGATTTTGGATAATCATCAATTTAAACTGGGTGAGATTTTGGATGAACATCAATTTAAACTGGGTGAGATTTTGGATAATCATCAATTTAAACTGGGTGAGATTTTGGATAATCATCAATTTAAACTGGGTGAGATTTTAGATAATCATCAATTTAAACTGGGTGAGATTTTGGATAATCATCAATTTAAACTGGGTGAGATTTTGGATGAACATCAATTTAAACTGGGTGAGATTTTGGATAATCATCAATTTAAACTGGGTGAGATTTTGGATAATCATCAATTTATACTGGGTGAGATTTTGGATGAACATCAATTTAAACTGGGTGAGATTTTGGATGAACATCAATTTAAACTGGGTGAGATTTTGGAAAATTATCAATTTATACTGGGTGAGATTTTGGAAAATTATCAATTTAAACTGGGGAAGATTTTGGATAATCATCAATTTAAACTGGGTGAGATTTTGGAAAATTATCAATTTAAACTGGGGAAGATTTTGGATAATCATCAATTTAAACTGGGTGAGATTTTGGATGAACATCAATTTAAACTGGGTGAGATTTTGGATGAACATCAATTTAAACTGGGTGAGATTTTGGATAATCATCAATTTAAACTGGGTGAGATTTTGGATGAACATCAATTTAAACTGGGTGAGATTTTAGATAATCATCAATTTAAACTGGGTGAGATTTTAGATAATCATCAATTTAAACTGGGTGAGATTTTAGATAATCATCAATTTAAACTGGGTGAGATTTTGGATAATCATCAATTTAAACTGGGTGAGATTTTGGATGAACATCAATTTAAACTGGGTGAGATTTTGGATAATCATCAATTTAAACTGGGTGAGATTTTGGATAATCATCAATTTATACTGGGTGAGATTTTGGATGAACATCAATTTAAACTGGGTGAGATTTTGGATGAACATCAATTTAAACTGGGTGAGATTTTGGAAAATTATCAATTTATACTGGGTGAGATTTTGGAAAATTATCAATTTAAACTGGGGAAGATTTTGGATAATCATCAATTTAAACTGGGTGAGATTTTGGAAAATTATCAATTTAAACTGGGGAAGATTTTGGATAATCATCAATTTAAACTGGGTGAGATTTTGGATGAACATCAATTTAAACTGGGTGAGATTTTGGATGAACATCAATTTAAACTGGGTGAGATTTTGGATAATCATCAATTTAAACTGGGTGAGATTTTGGATGAACATCAATTTAAACTGGGTGAGATTTTGGATGAACATCAATTTAAACTGGGGAAGATTTTGGAAAATCATCAATTTAAACTGGGTGGGATTTCTAATAATAATATTAATCCCTTTGTATCCCTCAGACACATGTCATCTGGCAACAAAGACGCCGCTCTCCGCCTCGAGGGCGTTCGTGACCATCTCCGAGCGAGTTTCGACTACGTGGCCAAACTGCTCAACAGATTTCAGCGGCCGGCGGACTTCGAGCCAAAATTGGATCGGGTTCGGCGCGAGCTGGAGAGTCTGAATGATCGGCTGCATTTGCTGGATTTGCTGTCTATTGAGCCGGAGGATGTGCAGAGGACAAAGGAATTTGCCGAGGTTAGTCCCCGAATTTTTAATTGGGATCCTTTGTTAAGCACAGTATCGGAAATATTTTGTGATTTTCATTCTAGAGATGAAATTTTGAAGTTTTCTTAATCTAGGGGTGAGATTTTGTAGTTTTGTTATTCCAGGGATGAGATTTTGATATTTCAATATTATATGAGTGAGATTTTGTAGCTTTGTTATTGTTATTCCAGGGGTGATATTTCGTATCTTTGTTATTCTAGGAGTGAGATTTTGTAATTTCGTTATTTTAGGGTGAGATTTTGTAATTTCGTTATTTTAGGGTGAGATTTTGTAATTTCGTTATTCTAGGGTGAGATTTTGTAATTTCGTTATTCTAGGGGTGAGATTTTGTAATTTCGTTATTCTAGGGTGAGATTTTGTAATTTTGTTATTCTAGGGGTGAGATTTTGTAGTTTCGTTATTCTAGGGTGAGATTTTGTAGTTTCGTTATTCTAGGGTGAGATTTTGTAGCTTTGTTATTGTTATTCCAGGGGTGAGATTTCGTATCTTTTTTATTCTAAGGGTGAGATTTTAATATTTTGTTATTCTAGGGGTGAGATTTTGAGGTTTTGTTATTCTAGGTGTGAGATTTTGATATTTCATTATTTTATGGGTCAGATTTTGTAGTTTTGTTATTCCAGGGGTGAGATTTTGTAATTTCTTTATTCTAGGGGTGATATTTTGTAGTTTCGTTCGTTATTCTAATGGTGAGATTTTGTAGTTTCGTTCGTTATTCTAAGGGTGAGATTTTGTAGTTTCGTTATTGTAGGGGTGAGATTTTGTAGTTTTGTTATTCTGAAAGAGTGAAATTTTTATTTTTCGGTCTTTTTTATTGTTGTGAGATTTTGATGTTTCATGATTTTTTCTGGGTAAGGCTTGGTAGTTTAAAAGTACATTAAAAAGTACATCTACCGAGGATTAATACTCACCTCAACTGCAGATGTTAATGTTAATATAAAATTTCAACATCCAGACCTCTTGACTAATCTATGAAATATTGATTAAACTCTAGCAAAGCATAAAGGCACTCGCCACTGTACGTGAATTATTAAATTTCAACTATCAATCAGAAATAGAAATTTTATCGATTCCACAGAGTGTGTCCGCCCAGCTCAGCGAGCTGCAGCCCGATCTGCAATACGTTGTGGCCACTGGCAAACAATTGGTTGAACAGAAGCAGGTCGACTTTCCTAAGCGGTTATTGGCTGAATTAGGACGTTTAGAAGGCCTGTTTGATCGACTGTCAGAGCAGGTGAGTTTCATTTTTTTTATTTAATACTCATTTTCTCTACTTATAGTATAAATAATTATTATTATAGCATAATAAATTATAAATAATTATTATTAATAATTATAATTATAATTATTAATTATTAATTATTAATTATTATAATTATTAAATATAACTATTATAAATAATTATTATTATAGTATAAATAGTTATAATTATAGCAGTAGCATATAGCTTGAATCATGGAAAATTTGTTTGTGCAACATTTTTATTTGTTGCATGCTTTTAGCCTACTTTAAGTAGTTTGATTCAAAACGTAAATGTTGTTAAAAAAAGCAATTTTAATTTAAGATTAAAACGCACGTTGAACTTGTAAGTTTCCTATATTTCATCATCTTGATAGCAAAATCCAGAATAACAATTATTTTCTTTTTAAGAAGCAAAACTTTTGTTTTTGTTAACTGTGTGGTTTTCACATTTATTTTCGTCAAATATTCTTGAAGTATTCAAATACTGAGATCTTATGAGGAATGATATACAAAAGCACTGTACACTCTACATCTCTTTCCTAAGCCCTTCGTCGATGATGATTAGCTGGGATTTTAGTACCCCCTGTCCAGTGTTTTCTGACAACCAGATTTTATAATACAACAAGGATTCGGACTGTCGTAGTAGTATGTTCGGGTTTGCCGTTCTGAAGCATTTTTTTCTGGTTGGATGCAGCCAATCCCCTCTTCTAACCTCTTCTCCTCTCGTCATTTCCTTTACAAAAATTGCTTCGCCTCCCCACCCCACCACCCTGCTCGGGGCCGGGTGAAGCCAATGGGGATTTAAGTACTAATCCCTTGCGTGTATATAAAATCTTTATCTATATCTGTACCAGCGCTAGTCACCTCTCATCTCCTGTCTCATTTTATCTAAATCATATGACGTTCGTTTTCGAATCTTTAAAAAACAACATCGATAGTAGTTTGAACTATTGAAGTTATTTATTAATTTAGGTAAGTCTATAAGCTTATAAATACGCTATTTTCCTAAATCTCTTTCTCCTTTATCTAAAAAAATGTAGTGAGGCACTAAGTAGGTGACGAGGAATCTCTGTATATAACGGTGGTAATATTTACTCCCGCCGTATACCCTAGTTTTACAAGCTGAAGGGCCAAGTTAACCATTTAATCTACTTTATGTCTACTTTATTTCGTTGCGCTGATTATATGATAATTAGCTAGGCATAACCTACTGCGTTATTATCTTCCCGAGCATGGAATCGTATTCTCAGATACTCCTATAGGGGATTCTATGCAAGTTTGCGCTTATATATGGATGTACTCTCGGCTTAGCTGATTTTGTACATGCATTTTGTGCAGCTTGTATGGTTTCCTTAATACGTTCTATTTTAAGCTATATGTGGCTATTCTGGGCATGTTATCAAATATTGTAAAGTAGTAGTAGCACTAGTAGTAGTAGTAGTATTAGTAGTAGTAGTAGTAGTAGTAGTAATAGTAGCAGTAGCAGCACTAGTAGTAGTAACAGTTGTTGTGCCTTTAGTGTGGCGTTAGCATTCGTATTAGTGTGACATTAGCAGTTAGTATTAGTATGGCATTACCAATAGTATTAGTGTGTCATTAACAGTAGTATTAGTGTGGCATTAGCAGTATTAGTATGGCATTAGCAGTATTAGTATGGCATTAGCAGTAGTATTAGTGTGGCATTAGCAGTAGTATTAGTGTGGCATTAGCAGTAGTATTAGTATGGCATTAGAAGTAGTATTAGTGTGGCATTATTAGTCAAGTTAAAAGTGCAGAGTCAAAAAAGGTCTGCTTGTGCGCATATATAATTATTATCCTCTGTACCTCTCTTGAGCCACATCAAACAGGTTCCCATTCGATAGACATTAATGGAGTTGGACAGTTGAGACCGAGCTTAACAGATTAATTAGAAAGCTAATGGCAGATTAAAGTAAAGCTTCCTTTTGGTGTATCTCCCTGTTCTATTCCTGATAAATGACACACTATTTTTAGAAAGCGACTGGAATTAAAAGTGATAATATAATATACTTATTATGGTTTAGCTGCTTGTCGAAAAATGCAAATTCAAAAGTACATATTCGACAACAAGAGCTGCTGCTGCATTGAAGTTATCCAATTGATTGACATGCCGTCAACGGGCGGGCAGTCAGTGTGTTTAGAAGTGAAATTCCGTGTATTCATCTATTTCTAACCCCTGGCCAGTTATATTGCTTCTCCACCCATTGTCAGTTCAATTTTAACCGGACATGTCTTTCTGCACACAGGTTTTTTCTTTGACAACTTCCTTTTTTAAATATAAAATACAGAATTTCTATTTTGTCTCTTTGTGAACCGTTTCTTTCTGTTCTGTTAGTAATGATTCTGATTTTTTATTCAGATGCCTCTCAGGGTTTTTTTGTTACCCTGCTAAACTTGATGATAATCTGAAAGGAAAAGAAAACGATTTATTATTCGTTATTGAAATATTATTAGGCTGCTAATGACTCTGTCTGTCTGTCTGTCTGTCTGTCTGTCTGTCTGTCTGTCTGTCTGTCTGTCTGTCTGTCTGTCTGTCTGTCTGTCTGTCTGTCTGTCTGTCTGTCAGTCTGTCTGTCTTTGTCTGTCTGTCTGTCTTTGTCTGTTTATCTGTCTGTCTGTCTGTCTGTCTGTCTGTCTGTCTGTCTGTCTGTCTGTCAGTCTGTCTGTCTTTGTCTGTCTGTCTGTCTTTGTCTGTTTATCTGTCTGTCTGTCTGTCTGCCTGTCTGTCAGTCTGTGTGTGTGTTTGTGTCCAAACACGTACACATTCGCACTAAAGTTTTAACTGACGCTATATTTCAATTTTTTTAAACAGTCGAATAATGCTGGTTTTTTCAAATTTATGTTCTCTTGAAATAGTAACAATGCACTTGATTAGGGCCTCGCAAACTTTTACAGCCGATAATGATAATCAATTGTTACAAACAAAACCTGCAGGTTCAGCCGGCTCTTGATAAGCTTGCCAAGGCGCTGCCTCTAGTAGAATCGCTTGACGCTGAACTGCAACAATTGCGCTCTTGGCTAGAAGCAGCTGATGAATTTCTGCAACAGCCAGCAAAAGAAGCTGAAGAAGACAACGGCAGTAGTGCTCAGACTTGTCGCGATTTGAAGCATCGTCTTGACAATCTTGCCAATCAAATTATTCCAGCTATTCTACAGCGGGTGGAGGCTCTGGGCGACCTGACGGAAGACCTGCCCCCAGTTACTGACGCATTCGACGATATCGAGCAGTTAATAGTGCAATTCGAGACTAAGAAATTTGCTATTGAAACTCGAATTTCTGATCTGGATTTCGATATGGAACAGCAGCAGCAGCAGCAGCAACAACAACAGAAATTGCACGAACGCAAAGAATCCGAAGCAACGTCTGCCGATGTTGAAGATGTTCCAATTGACGAATTTGCTAGCGGTCTGCTGGATGATGAAGCTGTGGCTGGCCCGGCCTCGGCTGCGATGCTTAAACTCGACGATATCGGCGGCAGGATTAGCGAAATCGAAGCCCTTGTTGAGGAGCTGCTGGCGGCTAGAGAGTCTGAGTCGGGCCGTGCTGCTGCACTGGTTGACCCGGCAGTGATTTCTGTGAGTCTGCTTTGAATTTGCTGCTCTTTTTCTGCTCCAGCATTCGTCTTGTCACTCTAGTCTAGTCATTATTGTCACTCTAGTCTAGTCATTATTGTCACTCTAGTCTAGTAACCATTGTCACTCTAGTCTAATCATTGTCACTCTAGTCTAATCATCATTGTCACTCTAGTCTAATCATCATTGTCACTCTAGTCTAATCATCATTGCCACTCTAGTCTAATCATCATTGTCACTCTAGTCTAATCATCATTGTCACTATAGTCTACTCATCATTGTCACTCTATTCTAATCATCATTGTCACTATAGTCTAATCATCATTGTCACTATAGTCTACTCATCATTGTCACTCTATTCTAATCATCATTGTCACTATAGTCTAATCATCATTGTCACTCTAGTCTAATCATCATTGTCACTCTAGTCTAATCATCATTGTCACTCTAGTCTAATCATCATTGTCTCTAGTCTAATCATCATTGTCTCTAGTCTGATCACCATTGCCACTCTAGTCTAATCATCATTGTCACTCAAGTCTAATCATTATTGTCACTCTAGTGTATCACCTTTGTTATTATAGTCTACTCATTATTGTCACTCTAGTGTATCACCTTTGTTATTATAGTCTACTCATTATTGTCATTCTGGTATACTCAACCTTGCCACGCTGGAGCTGCCAAATCTTGTCAAGTTTTGTCTAGTAACCTGGTCGATCTAGTGTTCTCTAACTATCTTCTAAATGTAGGCTACTCACCCAACCTTGTCACTCAATGTTTTAAATAACAGAAACAATGCAAACTTTACATCTTGGAATATTCCAGAAAGTTAGAATATGCAGTTTGTTTGTATTTGCATTTTACACTACTTGTTTTTTGCTATCATAAGTAGTGTAAAATAATTTTTTCTGGGAAAGTTTTCGTGAAACGAGTAGTTATACTTGGACGTTCAAAAGAAAAATATGAAAGAAAAAAATAATTACGTTAATGCAAAAATCCTGATCAAATAAATTAGAATCGATGCCCGGAAATAATGCAGCTTAAAACTCCTTTAATTTGTCGCCGTGTTGACTTCATTCCCACCGTGAAATCTGGTTTTAATATCGGAAAAAATCTCCTAGCTTCGAACTTTTTTGCATCGGAAACCAGATGATATTAATTATAAAAATTCGTTTTATTGAAATGCTCCGGAGTGTGCGGTCAGGGATCTGGTTCCAATGCTTAAATGACTCCTACATACTCGTGTTTATAAGCTAAGTGCCAATGCCTTCCATCCATTAGCTAATTCTATTCTATAGAACAGATAGGAAGTCAATTCTGACAATGGCTTTTAATAGTTATAGTAGCAAGCCACTTCAGTATTATGCATAAGCGTGTTAGTTTGGCTATTTTGATTGACAAGTTGGTGGATGAAGACTTCTGAAGCCGTGCATTTATAGCACGCGCGCACATCAAATTTAGCCCGTTCCAGCTGAGGCGCGAGTCAGAAAAAAGTGCGCGTCAGGATTGCGCTCATCGCATTTGCCGATCAAACGCGCATCAAAATTAAGACACGCCGAAATGAGCGCGCATTAGCAAAACGCGCAGTAGCAAGCGCGCTTTAGCATAAGCGCAAAGTAGCATAAGCGCGCAGAAGCATAAGTGCGCATTAGCATAAGCGCGCAGTAGCATAAGCGCGCATTAGCATGAACGCGCATTAGCATAATCGCGCATTAGCATAATCGCGCATTAGCATAAGCCCAAAGTAGCATAAGCGCGCATTAGAATAAACGCGCAGAAGCATAAGCGCGCATTAGCATAAGTGCGCAGTAGCATAAGCGCGCATTAACAAAAACGCGTAGTAGCATAAGCGCGCATTAGCATAAGCGCGCATTAGCATTAGCGCAAAGTAGCATAAGCGCGCATTAGCATAAACGCGCAGAAGCATAAGTGCGCATTAGCATAAGCGCGCAGTAGCATAAGCGCGAACTGGCATAAGCGCGCATTAACATTAGTCCGCTTTAGTATAGCTGCACGCCAAGATAAGCACACACTGCAATGATTTCGCGTCGAAAGAGGCACAAATGTGCATCTGCGATTTGTTTTCAACGAGAACTCGATAGATTGAACTAACTCAATGCCTTCGATAAAAGCATTAAGTGCGCAGAATCAAGCGAGCATCAGTCAGTCTTGTTTTGATTTGGATTTATTAAAGAATTTCTGCTCGTTGCTGCATTGATATATTGTGAAAAGAGTGGAGTGTATTGATAACTGGAACCTGGATAGATGGCCGGACAGATAAATAGACCCGCAAGGCAAATCAATCAGTTGGGCTAAACCTGTAGCTGAGACCGGGACTGGCCTTTGCTTCGCTCACTTTCTCCCTCTCTCTCTTATCTGTAATAAGCCTTGTTTTTTAGTTGCTTCAGCTTGTGTAGTACTGTAATATAGTAAAGTAGTATATTTGTGCTGAGCTATATTAGTTGCTGGCTCATTTCATCAGCTCACACTATGCTCTAAGCGTGTAGTGTGCGAGTGTGTATATGCACTGATCAGCTTAGCCTTAATCCCTCTTTACCTAGTACGTGGTTCTCTTGTTTCTTGAAGGATAGATACTCTCACAACCTTAAATGCCCGCCTTCGTATCCATTAAGCACGCTTGCTTCTAGAGTCGTACTTGTTAATCTGTTCGTTATACTATGTGTAATATTATTTACAAGGAGATTGAAAAAATATAATATTGACACGCGGTCGACTGGAACATAGACGCTGATGTTATGAGCAGGATAAATCAAGAACAATATGTATAGATAAGTGACAATAAAGGATAATGTGACATTGAGACAAATGACAAGGATAATTTGACTTTGAGACAAGGGACAATAAAGGATAATGTGACATTGGGACAAATGACAAGGATAATGTGACATTGAGACAAATGACAAGGATAATGTGACATTGAGACAAATGACAAGGATAATGTGACATCGAGACAAGGGACAATAAAGGATAATGTGACATTGAGACAAATGACAAGGATGATGTGACATTGAGACAAGGGACAATAAAGGATAATGTGACATTGAGACAAATGACAAGGATAATGTGACTTTGAGACAAGGGACAATAAAGGATAATGTGACATTGAGACAAATGACAAGGATAATGTTACATTGAGACAAGGGTCAATAAAGGATAATGTGACATTAAGGCAACGGACAATAAAGGGTGATGTAACATTAAAACAATGTACAAGAAATGATAGTGACATAATAACAAGGGACAACAAAGGATGTAACTTAAAGTGACGGGACAATAGGGGATACAAAGTGATTGATTCACAGGAACAATGAGCAAGAAATGGTTGTCAAGAATCGGCAGAGACATTTAAGACTTCAAGCATATATGCTAGTAGCTACGGTATGAATAAAACGCAACCAAAAATATTGCTACCACAAAGAATACGAACTTTACGCAAAATCCGAGAAATAATTACAAAAGCGAGAGCTGGTGCGCGAAAATATAATCGATAGTTCAAGGCAACGGGAAAGGCGGAACTCTGTTACGAGTATGGAGTAAAAACGAAGTTTTTCATATGCATACAGCTGTATAATAAAAAACCAAACTGCCTCCTCCTGTGACTTGAGGAAGGCCCAGCCAGCGCTGAATAGAAAAAAGTTGATTGATGATTGGCCAAGTGTGAGATGCTTCCAAAGCAGCCTCGTTCTCTCCTCATCCTCCTGCCCTGCCATCCATCGCGTCCGCAATTGGTAGCCAGAGGCATCTATAAATAGTAGAGTTCAAGTGCGATGCATAGAGCTGACAGTTCCGAGTTAAAAAGGAGTCGAGTAGTTCCTCCTGAGATATTCTGCCAGTTGACCATTTCGAGTATTCAGATAGTTTCCTGCCAAGCGCATGCAGAGACGCATGCAGATACGTAAAATTATAGGTATTATGTTTACTAATAAGTTTTCGTCATTTATAACGTCGAAAATTACTCATTTCAATGGGGTGAGCTTAATTTTTACTGATTCTATGCCCTAAATAAGTGACTACTGAACGATTATACTGGTTAGTTATCGGGATTAGTATTAGTGTAATTATCACAAAGTGCAATTCACTTCTAATTAGTCATTATATGCATTAATATATTAGTTCATTAAACCACTATCTATCTGTCTGTCCATCTATCTGTCATCTATCTATCTATCTATCTATCTGTCTATCTATCTGTCTATCTATCTATCCATCTATTTATCATCTATCTATATATCTATCTATCTATCTATCTGTCTATCTATCTATCCATCTATCTATCATCTATCTATCTATCTATCTATCCATCTATCTATCTAACTATCTATCTATAAATAATCTATCCATCTATCTATCCATCTATCTATCTATCTATCTATCTATCTATCTATCTATCCATCTATCTATAATCTATCTATCTATCTATCTATCTATCTATCTATCTATCTATCTATCTATCTATCTATCTATCTATCTATCTATATATCTATATATCTATCTATCTGTCTATCTATCTATCTATCTATCTATCTATCTATCTATCCATCATCTATCTATCTATCTATCTATCTATCTGTCTATCTATCTATCCATCTATCTATCATCTATCTATCTATCATCTATCTATCTATCCATCTATTTATCATCTATCTATCTATCTATCTATCTATCTATCTATCTATCTATCTATCTATCTATCTATCATCTATCTATCTATCTATCTATCTATCTATATATCTATCTGTCTATCTATCTATCTATTCATCTATCTATCTATCTATCTATCTATCTATCTATCTATCTATCCATCATCTATCTATCTATCTATCTATCTATCTGTCTATCTATCTATCTATCATCTATCTATCTATCTATCTATCTATCTATCTATCTATCTATCTATCTATCTATCTATCTGTCTATCTATCTATCTATCATCTATCTATCTATCTATCTATCTATCTATCTGTCTATCTATCTATCTATCTATCTATCCATCTATCTATCTATCTATCTATCCATCTATCATCTATCTATCTATCTATCTATCTATCTATCTATCTATCTCACCCCTCCGCAGAATCTCCAGCATGAGCTATCCGAAGTTCGGTCTCGAGTTGGCGAAGTTCGCGACGCTGCTGCCAGCCTGATCGGTGCTGCTGCTCAGCACGGCAGCCCGACTTCGAAGCAGCAGCAGCAGCAGCCGTCGCTGCCCCAGTCAACTGTCGGTGGCGCCGCCTCGGTGACCCCTGCGGACGTGTCAGAAGCTGCTGCTGTAGCCCTTGAGAGATTGGATATCGTCGATGAAAAATTGGAGGTTTGTTCAAAAATATCAGTGCCGTATTGCACTGCCGCTATTTATTAATGAGCAATTTCAATATCATAAATCAAATAGTCATCTGTCAAACAATTTTTTTGTTTTAAGACCGAAGTCCTTAGCGCTGCTAACTAATATTGAACCGAGAGTAAAAAAGCAACAGCCTCTTTTTGTGATTTTTTTTCTATTTAAAAGGGAACTTTGTACTTTTTATGTAGCTATATGTGGGTTGCAATTTCTTTTGATTGATCGCCATATGCATGCTTTTTTGCCGCGAGAGCTGATGTCAAACAGACAGCTTCTAAGGCAAAAAACAAAGAAATGTACATGGGAACACGTAGAAACTAAAAGTTGAAACACACACAAAAACACAGGGAAACTGAAATAGAAACACACCCATAAACACGTGGAAACTGAGATAGAAACACACGCATAAACACATGGAAACTGAGATAGAAACACACCCATAAAAACATGGAAACTGAGGAAGACACACGCCCATAAACAGGGAAAATGAGGTAGACACACCCATAAACACAAGGAAAATAGTATAGAAACACGCCTATAAACACAGGGAAACTGAGATAGAAACACACCCATAAACACAGGGAAACTGAGATAGAAACACACCCATAAACACAGGGAAACTGAGATAGAAACACACCCATAAACACATGGAAACTAAAATAGAAACACACCCATAAACACAGGGAAACTGAGATAGAAACACACCCATTAACACAGGGAAACTGATATAGAAACACACCCATAAACACAGAGAAACTGATATAGAAACACACCCATAAACACATGGAAACTAAAATAGAAACACACCCATAAACACAGGGAAACTGAGATAGAAACACACCCATTAACACAGGGAAACTGATATAGAAACACACCCATAAACACAGGGAAACTGAGATAGAAACACACTCATTAACACAGGGAAACTGATATAGAAACACACCCATAAACACAGAGAAACTGATATAGAAACACACCCATAAACACATGGAAACTAAAATAGAAACACACCCATAAACACAGGGAAACTGAGATAGAAACACAGCCATTAACACAGGGAAACTGATATAGAAACACACCCATAAACACAGAGAAACTGATATAGAAACACACCCATAAACACAGGGAAACTGATATAGAAACACACCCATAAACACAGAGAAACTGATATAGAAACACACCCATAAACACAGGGAAACTGAGATAGAAACACACCCATAAACACAGAGAAACTGATATAGAAACACACCCATAAACACAGGGAAACTGAGATAGAAACACACCCATAAACACAGAGAAACTGATATAGAAACACACCCATTAACACAGGGAAACTGATATAGAAACACACCCATAAACACAGGGAAACTGAGATAGAAACACACCCATAAACACAGAGAAACTGATATAGAAACACACCCATAAACACAGGGAAACTGATATAGAAACACACCCATAAACACAGAGAAACTGATATAGAAACACACCCATAAACACAGGGAAACTGATATAGAAACACACCCATTAACACAGGGAAACTGATATAGAAACACACCCATAAACACAGGGAAACTGAGATAGAAACACACCCATAAACACAGAGAAACTGCACTTACCTTATCCTTAGGACCAAGTTCTTCCTACGTTTTTATTTCTATTAATATGGTTTAAAACATTTATTATATTTATTTAGCAATATTATAAGTAAGTGCATAAAGTTAACTGTGAGTGCATGGATGCTTGTATTTATTTGTTTTAATTTCCAGAGTCTACTAACAAGCGACAAGAGTGCAGACGGCGCTATTGAAGACTCCATGTCGCCGCAACAGAGCGTCGCAGTTCAAAATCAAGCTCCATCATCTGTGCCCCAGTCTCCATCAACTAGCATAGCCGTAGCTAAAGAGCGTTTAAATGTGATTCGCGGACAAATTGAAGATCTTGTTCGTGGCGCACAGCTGATGCGCGACTCTTTAGCAAGCGTGAACAGCGTTGCACAAATTCGCGTACAAGCTGAGGTAAGTAAACATTTTTATTTAGCTGACCTATAAAATCAGAAGTATTAGAAAATGTTTCACTTTCTACTGTAAGTAGAGTCATTTGAGTATCGGTTTGACAGATAAATTAATCATAAAAATATTCGTTCGCGCGTCTGTATATAAACACTCGTATTTAAACAAACGACACAATTTTCGATATAATTTCAAATCAAATTTTACAACCTGATTGATTGCACCAAAACAAATGCTGGGCAAAACTCACTGCTAACCCAAGTAAAAAGAAATTTATGCACACAAACCATGTAAAAGTTATTTATCGACTCTGTATCGACGCTGTTTATTTATTTTATTTATTTAATTATTTATAAACTCCTTAATAATAATTGTTTATTTGCAGATATTTTCGGACTTTTGCAATTCAGTAAGTTTGTGACCGCTAACTGCTGGCGACCGTGTGTTGAGCGAAATTAGGAAACAGATTAGAAATAAAATAAAGATGTGTAGCTAATTTAATAATCATCTGCTTGGCTCTTTTTTGTAAAATAAAGTTTCATATTATCGGATATTTTAAATATTATTATCTTATATATTATTTACTGTTATAACTTACGTAAAAATAAATTACAATATATTTCCTTATTTAAGCATTGCCTTTATATTTAACGAGTATTATAATGCATGTTAATTTTTTTTAAATTAGATTTGCATCGAAATATCATATTTATATATTACTTGGTCAATACCAATTGCAGCACGTTATTGGCTTATTATCTTTGTCTTGTAGTCAAGAAAAATAAAACTCGCGATTTAGCTGTTAGTTTTTTCACTTAGTGCATTTTAAACGAAAAATTAAATATGCATTCCTTATAGTTTTGGCTGGACCAATTAAACTTTCTCTTCTCTTATGGAAATAAATAAAAGACTTCACTGCAAAAATATTTTTGCAAACTGTTTCCCATCTCTATCAACCATATTATTGTTGTCCAGCACAAATTACCAACACTTCAAGTCTATTAAAATCATTAATTATTTAGATTTTATAGAATTTTAAATCCAAATTTTCTTAAATTGATTCTCGGGTGATGCTACTAATAGTGACGTCATCAGTAGAGAGAACGAGTATACGGATAAAAAAGTTAATTAATTAAAACATTAGAAACATTTTATGCGTTTGAATTTGATTTTTTAACTACTGATGTAGTGGAACTCAGTAGTAGCATCGGCGCATTTGATCGCAAATTGAAATTTTAAGGCATTATCCTGAATCGTTTCTTTTTTAACTTAACACGTGTGGCTTTTAGACTGCGCTTAGCATTCAATGATTGTTATAATGCGGCCAATCGTAAACGTTATTTTGGCCGTTCTGATCAATTAGTAATCCATCGCAATGGAGAGCAGAGTGGCGTGAACATGTTGGCTTTTTTCTCGCTAAAACTTACGAGTAACAATATCTTTTTAAAGCGTTTGCAGTCTTGATTGAGTAACTCAGTGCTTTGAAATTTGGGTATTTTCACTGATTAATTTTCTAGAAATGTCGCTTTGCTTTTTAAAAAGCACCTTCTTGAGGATCTTGAACTTTTTTACTTTTGATACCCTACTTAAGATAAGATAGAGTGTGTGTAAATAGGGTTCTTACCAGCCGCGCTACCGATAGTAATACCAAGGTCGTACTACTCGGGTAGTACGGGAAACTATGTTTCTTGAAAAAAAATTAGGACGCAGGTTTTATCGAAGAAATAAATTACAGGGTTGTAATATTTTTTCAGAGCAAAATGTGTTATTACTTTCAGTTCAGTAGCAAAGAAGAATGCATAAGCTATTTTATAAAAGTAAAGCCAGCTTTGATAAGTTTAGAAGCCAAGAACCCAAGCTTACAGGCGTAAACAACTTGCTAATTGGTTCAGCCAGAATGTACATTGGCCAGTCCACCGAAATGTACATGGCAGCTTTAGGCTGGAATTCCGAGAAAGGCAATAAAAATTGGGCTCGTCCCGTGGGTAGAGGGAAAGGCGCGGTGCGATTGGAGGGTTTAAACTGGAGGTGGGAGGGGGAAGAGCCAATAAATGAGCCCTGGCTTCAAAAATACATTAAAATGCTTGTCTAGCCTACTACTGAACTGAAAGTAGCTTACACGCAAATGTGCCGAGTGGCCCATCTAGTTATTATACTGTCTATGGCCCGTCTCGTATCCTATCGTAACGTCTCCAAGAAACTTAGTTTCCAATCCTACTACATGAGTAGTCCTTGAGTATAATACGCTAATATTTTTCTTGATTTGATTGAATTATCATTACAATATCTATCCTGCATACCGGTTTTATGTACTCAACTGCTTCTATAGTGTCGCCTGATATTGTGAAAATTAGAGCAGTTAATTTATTAATCTGTACAAAAATTGTATTTGCAGTTTTTTCGCGGTCAATTCGGTTTAATCACCAAGGACATCGGCTCCGCAGTAGCCGAATTCAATGCCGCTTATCCCAGCGCCAGTGTCGACGAGGAGGCCGCTGGCTTCTCCGAAAGCGACGGAGACGGCTGGGTGTCGCCAAACATTCTACCGCCGTCTGTGCTGTCGCATCGGCATGAACTGCTGCAGCTGCAGGTGAGTCTTCGGACGCTTCGGATTTCTTGGGATTAGGATTCTTAGAAATACGATTGGAAACTCAGTTTGAAATTGGAGTCTCGGCTTGGCTCTGCTCGTGCAATTAACACCCCGCTTGAGGGCCACCCCCCCCCCCAAGGCACAGTGAGTGAAGTGTACATGCCTTACCATCAATAAAGTTAGGGCCGCTGTACACTCCTGTGTGAGTGTGTGCCTGTGCGTATGAGTATGACTGCGTAGGTATCCGCGCGCTGTGGAATGGGCAGCAATGCCTCTCGCCGGTTGTGTGACAATGTCGCTTAAAGTGCACACAGGGTGCCACAGGAACAGCCTCAAATAAAGAAGACCTCCACCTTGTTGTTTAGTTAATTCTTGAAAACAAAAAATTATTTTCTTCTTAAATACAAGTTTTTTTCTTTAAAAAGCAAAATGATTTTCCTGTAATTATATTTGTAATGAAATCAGTTTATTATCTAGTAGCAAGTTTTTTTTACATTTTTATACTCAGTTATAAATATTTTAGCTCAATCATCGATTTTTAACTCAATTATCGATTTTTACCTCAATTATCGATTTTTTAAACTCACTTATCAATTTTTAAACTTAATTATCGATTTTTACCTCACTTATCGATTTTTAAACTTAATTATCGATTTTTAACTGAGTTATCGATTTTTATCTCAATTATCGATTTTTACCTCAATTATCGGTTTTTTAAACTCACTTATCGATTTTTAAACTTAATTATCGATTTTTACCTCACTTATCGATTTTTAAACTTAATTATCGATTTTTAACTCAGTTATCGATTTTTATCTCAATTATCGATTTTTACCTCAATTATCGGTTTTTTAAACTCACTTATCGATTTTTAACTCAATCATCGATTTTTAACTCAATCATCGATTTTTACCTTAATTATCGATTTTTTAAATTCACTTATCGATTTTTAAAGTTAATTATCGATTTTTAACTCAGTTATCGATTTTTTCGCACAATTTTCAGTCATTCTGGCGCGATAAAATTGCCTTCTTAGACAAGGAGGTGTCGTTTCTCAATTCGACTCACCAGTTAGCGACTGAGTTGGTCTCGCTGCAGGAGCAGGTGGCCTCTTCTGGTCAGGTGAGTCACTTCCTAATGAGATCCTTCTATTTGTTTTACTATTAAAGTGCACCTGACCTTCAGTTGACCTCAGAGCCTCGGATTTAATAATGGAGACCTCAGCTTTAGCTTAAATTAAGCTTGTGTCGTTGTCAGGATTCCCGCAACCTACCTGTGAATATTCATTTTTTTCCATTACTATACAAGTACACTCTTACCAAATTTTACCAAACCATGCATAGCAACTCATTTATGGTGATTAAAAATGTTACCGTGACAATCGGAGAGTCGCGAAAAAGTCGTCCAAGAATCGTTGCGTTTGCGCTTAACTTTCTACTGAGTCAAGTAGACTAAATAGAGTTGTTATCAAATGCGAAATGCAATTCTAATTCATCAGAGTCACAGAGTCATAGACAATAAAACGCCTCAAATTGACTTTTTAGCGACTCTTTGAGGACGGTTAGGCGGCTCGTACCGTGACATCTCGTCGCACATGTGCAACTCCCCCCCCCCTGATTTACACTGGCCACGCGACTTACTTTTTGACCAAAAATGCGACGTACCTAAGAAAGAAACCCTAAAGTAAATTAATACCACTTTGGGTAAACGGCAGGAGTAACTTGCATGTCTTATAAAGGCTAAATGCCTCGTCATCTAATTAGTACTAAATCTATATTCTTGGCCTGGTTAGTAGTAGTATATATCCAGCTTCATTTTCCAACATTCGCTTCCCTAGCAACCGGCATCGGAGCGAAGAATCGCCTCCCTGACTGAGCAGCTGCAGCGCAGAGGCTTTCGCGACCTCGACTGCCTCAACTGGCGACCCCCGGCTACAGCCGAGCCTTCGTCAACTGTAGCAATAGCCTCCGACTCGGCCAAGGCGTCCGTGGTTCGAATCCGCTCCACGGCCGATTCGCAGCGCGATCGTCTGGCCGCCGAGCTGAAGCAGCGCCTGCAACGCCTGACTGACTCCATCGGGCAGCGGTTTCCTCGGAGCGCCACGGCCGCGCGCAGTCGGACTTCTTCGGGCGGCTCGGGTCCGTTTGTTGACTTCCAAACAGCTCATCAGCAGCAGCAGCCAGCTTCTATCGATCTGCCCCAGTATTCGGCTATTGTGATGGACAACGCCGCTGATCTTGTCGACGAGTTGAATGGCTGCGAAACTGCATTCGCCTCGGCGAATCATCTGTTTACTACTACTCAGCTGTTTAATTTGAGTAGTCAGTTGGATCGGTGCAAGAAAATGCTGGCTTCCGCTGGGTGAGCATCCTTGTAGCTTTGTATAATTCAATTATTATTATTGATGTTCAAAATGTTTAACTGAATTCTGTATATATCCCATCTTGGAAATCCCATTTAGTAGATTCCCTATTCTGGAAATCCCATTTAGTAGATTCCCTATTCTTGAAATCCCATTTAGTAGATTCCCTATTCTGGAAATATCCCATTTAGTAGATTCCCTATTCTGGAAATATCCCATTTAGTAGATTCCCTATTCTGGAAATCCCATTTAGTAGATTCCCTATTCTTCTGGAAATATCCCATTTATTAGATTCCCTATTCTGGAAATATCCCATTTAGTAGATTCCCTATTCTGGAAATATCCCATTTAGTAGATTCCCTATTCTGGAAATCCCATTTAGTAGATTCCCCATCCTGGAATTCCCATTTAGTAGATTCCCCATCCTGGAAATCCCATTTAGTAGATTCCCTATTCCGGAAATCCCATTTAGTAGATTCCCTATTCTGGAAATCCCATTTAGTAGATTCCCTATTCTGGAAATATCCCATTTAGTAGATTCCCTATTCTGGAAATCCCATTTAGTAGATTCCCCATTCTGTAAATCCCATTTAGTAGATTCCCCATCCTGGAAATATCCCATTTAGTAGATTCCCTATTCTGGAAATCCCATTTAGTAGATTCCCCATCCTGGAAATCCCATTTAGTAGATTCCCTATTCTGGAAATCCCATTTAGTAGATTCCCCATTCTGGAAATCCCATTTAGTAGATTCCCCATCCTGGAAATATCCCATTTAGTAGATTCCCTATTCCGGAAATCCCATTTAGTAGATTCCCTATTCTGGAAATCCCATTTAGTAAATTCCCCATTCTGGAAGTATCCCATTCAGTAGATTCCCTATTCTGGAAATCCCATTTAGTAGATTCCCTATTCTGGAAATCCCATTTAGTAGATTCCCTATTCTGGAAATCCCATTTAGTAAATTCCCCATTCTGGAAATATCCAATTCAGTAGATTCCCTATTCTGGAAATCCCATTTAGTAGATTCCCTATTCTGGAAATCCCATTTAGTAGATTCCCTATTCCGGAAATCCCATTTAGTAGATTCCCTATTCTGGAAATCCCATTTAGTAAATTCCCCATTCTGGAAATATCCAATTCAGTAGATTCCCTATTCTGGAAATCCCATTTAGTAGATTCCCTATTCTGGAAATCCCATTTAGTAGATTCCCTATTCTGGAAATCCCATTTAGTAGATTCCCTCTTCTGGAAATATCCCATTTAGTAGATTCCCTATTCTGGAAATCCCATTTAGTAGATTCCCCATCCTGGAAATATCCCATTTAGTAGATTCCCTATTCCGGAAATCCCATTTAGTAGATTCCCTATTCTGGAAATCCCATTTAGTAAATTCCCCATTCTGGAAATATCCCATTCAGTAGATTTCCTATTCTGGAAATCCCATTTAGTAGATTCCTTATTCTGGAAATATCCCATTTAGTAAACTCCCCATTCTGGAAATCCCACATGCTACGTGCAGTATCCCACCTGGTATATAAGCTGATATAAAATCGGCAACCTTGTGTCAACGCCAGGTAACCTTCTTATCTTATTATTTGAGTTCATATTTACCTTGGCAACTATCTATGAAATTATAAAAGCATTATATTTGAACAATGATATGCTACTTAAGATGATGCTAGCTATATAGGCAGCATATGCTGCCGAGCTTCAGTTTTAGTCAATATTAGCTTGGAGTTTTGCTCAGCCAGACAGGTACTAAGATGCGGTTGCCATATGTATAAATCACAGCTTAGGTGTAGTTTCATTCGTAGATTTATCTATTTCATGCTGATAAAAGGAAGGCATGCACTTATTGAGCCCAGCTGCTCATCCCTCTGGCCTATGAGCCGGCATCACGTGGATAGGTTTGAGTTGAGCTTTGACGAGCGAAATCTGTTTATCTTAATCCCCTGATTTTTTGTCTCTGTGACCTCAAAATATGGGAATGGCCTTGGGAAAGGCTGTAGTTAAATCGCCTGTGCTAATATACTAGCTATTGATCCATGCTCGATAACATTCAGTGGATTGCTAGACCCTCTCTATTAAATTCAATCTAGTGGATTGCTAGACCCTCCATTACATTCAGTGGATTGCTAGACCCTCTCTCCATAACATTCAGTGGATTGCTAGACCCTCTCTACCCTAATCTTTTGTGGATTGCTAGACCCTCTCTACCCTAATCTTCTGTGGATTGCTAGACCCTCTCTACCCTAATCTTCTGTGGATTGCTAGACCCTCTCTAGCCTAATCTTCTGTGGATTGCTAGACCCTCTCTAGCCTAATCTTCTGTGGATTGCTAGACCCTCTCTAGCCTAATCTTCTGTGGATTGCTAGACCCTCTCTACCCTAATCTTCTGTGGATTGCTAGACCCTCTCTACCATAACATTCAGTGGATTGCTAGACCCGCTCTCTATTACATTCAGTGGATTGCTAGACCCGCTCTCTATTACATTCAGTGGATTGCTAGACCCGCTCTCCATAACCTTCAATGGATTGCTAGACCCACTCTCCGTAACTTTCACTGGATTGCTAGACCCACTCTTTGTGCTGTTGAGTGAAATCAGAGGATCTTAAACAGTTTTTTTCTTTTTATTATTTATTTTTAAGTGCATACATGTAGTTAGTTATTTTGTTGTGAATTAATCTAGAGCAAGACACATGTATATTGCTATTTACAACCGATAATTAGTATTTATAATCAATGCTATAGGAATAGGAATGCATCAGTTTCAATTCCTTGACTCGAACCCCAAACCCCTAGAGTCCGCGGTGATAGTTAACAGCAGTGCATATTAAACAGTTTTTATTCAAACTACACTTCACTTGTGAAACGTCAGTTCCCTTGTGTTGCTAAATAGATTTTCATCAAATATTATCTTGGGAGCCGGGGCCGGCTAATCCTCTTGAGTATATAGCATGCCAGTCAATTGAGGCGATCTTCCGCTCCTATTTACAGGTTTTTTATTGTGCTTATTTTAAAATTTCCTAAGCATTGAATGTGCTTTGACCTCTGCGGCCCGCTATCTCAGACTTTATTTAGATTACTTTCCTGTGCTCTAGCGATTCTTTGTGTCTCTGTCAGCTCTATCCACTCTCGGCTGCACCCTACCTCCCTGCCGTTTCTGTCTGGAATAGCTCCTTTTTCTATCTACCTCTTGTATCTCTCCTTTCTCTCCCCCCTGTCTATCTCTCTCTCCATCTCTGCCTCTCTCCCTCCTGTCTATCTCTCTCCATCTCTGCCTCTCTCCCTCCTGTCTATCTCTCTCTCCATCTCTGCCTCTCTCCCTCCTGTCTATCTCTCTCTCCATCTCTGCCTCTCTCCCTCCTGTCTATCTCTCTCTCCATCTCTGCCTCTCTCCCTCCTGTCTATCTCTCTCTCCATCTCTGCCTCTCTCCCTCCTGTCTATCTCTCTCTCCATCTCTGCCTCTCTCCCTCCTGTCTATCTCTCTCTCTCCATCTCTGCCTCTCTCCCTCCTGTCTATCTCTCTCTCTCAATCTCTACCTCTGCCTCTCCCCCTCCTGTCTATCTCAATCTCTACCTCTGCCTCTCTCCCTCCTGTCTATCTCTCTCTCCATCTCTGCCTCTCTCCCTCCTGTCTATCTCTCTCTCCATCTCTGCCTCTCTCCCTCCTGTCTATCTCTCTCTCCATCTCTGCCTCTCTCCCTCCTGTCTATCTCTCTCTCCATCTCTGCCTCTCCCCCTCCTGTCTATCTCTCTCTCCATCTCTGCCTCTCTCCCTCCTGTCTATCTCTCTCTCCATCTCTGCCTCTCTCCCTCCTGTCTATCTCTCTCTCTCTCAATCTCTACCTCTGCCTCTCCCCCTCCTGTCTATCTCAATCTCTACCTCTGCCTCTCTCCCTCCTGTCTATCTCAATCTCTACCTCTGCCTCTCTCCCTCCTGTCTATCTCTCTCTCCATCTCTACCTCTCTCCCTCCTGTCTATCTCTCTCTCCATCTCTGCCTCTCTCCCTCCTGTCTATCTCTCTCTCCATCTCTGCCTCTCCCCCTCCTGTCTATCTCTCTCTCCATCTCTGCCTCTCTCCCTCCTGTCTATCTCTCTCTCCATCTCTGCCTCTCTCCCTCCTGTCTATCTCTCTCTCCATCTCTACCTCTGTCCCTCTTCCTCTCTCCCCCTTCTCTCCCTCTCCCTCTCTCCCTCTCCCTCTCTCCCCTCTCCCTCTCTCTAGGGCCTCTCTTCCTCTATCTCTTTTTTTCTCTCTCTCCCGTCTACTCCCTCTCCACCATAGAGAGATATTTTCAATTTTCTCTCCATCTACTTCTTTGCATTTAATCCCTATATACAGTTACGACCCTTTGACTTTCTATACGAGCTATATATTTATAAAGTTAGTTATGCAAAATATCGATAACACAACAGCAATACGACGTACAATTAAAATGATATTCTAGTAGTATGCAAAGCTAAAACATGTATTCTCACATTTTAGTTATCTAACCAATTTTCTATTGGCTGAGACAGGGCCAATCAGCGAAGGCCAGTGCCTTTCTAGAAAAGCTAGCAATTTCAGCTGTAGGAAATCTATTCTCCCAGTCACCTTCTTGCATCTGTTATAAAAAAGTACTTCAAACTAAGCTAAAGAAAATAATTATAATAATAATAATAATAATAATAATAATAATAGTTTAAACTAAGCACTGAAGTGCAAACAATATGAACTCCGCTAAGCGTCTGCTAATGAAGTCTTACATAATGGATTAAGTTCGGAGTGAACATTGTCGAAGACGGCAAAGTCTGCGTATGGATGTCTCACTCAGCTGCTCAACGGAACGCCAGAATTCAGTGAGTCAATCTGTTTTATTATATTTTTATATTCTGTCATTGCTTTTGTGAGTTGACTGTGCTTTTTTATTCATAACTGTGCTACTCTCTCACTTCTACATTTGTGCTACTCTCCCTATCTCTGTGCTACTCTCTCACTTCTACATTTGTGCTACTCTCTCACTTCTACATTTGTGCTACTCTCCCTATCTCTGTGCTACTCTCTCACTTCTACATTTGTGCTACTCTCTCACTTCTACATTTGTGCTACTCTCCCTATCTCTGTGCTACTCTCTCACTTCTACATTTGTGCTACTCTCTCACTTCTACATTTGTGCTACTCTCTCTATCTCTGTGCTACTCTCTCACTTCTACATTTGTGCTACTCTCTCTATCTCTGTGCTACTCTCTCACTTCTACATTTGTGCTACTCTCTCTATCTCCGTGTTACTCTATCTCTATCTCTGTGCTACTCTCTCACTTCTACATCTGTGCTACTCTCTCTCTCCGTGTTACTCTCTCTCTCTATCTCTGTGCTACTCTCTCACTTCTACATCTGTGCTACTCTCTCTTCTATCTCTGTGCTACTCTCTCTCTCCGTGTTACTCTCTCTCTATCTCTGTGCTACTCTCTCACTTCTACATCTGTGCTACTCTCTCTCTCTCTCTCTCTCTCTCTCTCTCTCTCTCTCTCTCTCTCTCTCTCTTCTATCTCTGTGCTACTCTCTCTCTCTCCGTGTTACTCTCTCACTTCTACATCTGTGCTACTCTCTCACTTCTACATTTGTGCTACTCTCTCACTTCTACATTTGTGCTACTCTCTCTATCTCTGTGCTACTCTCTCACTTCTACATTTGTGCTACTCTCTCTATCTCTGTGCTACTCTCTCACTTCTACATTTGTGCTACTCTCTCTATCTCCGTGTTACTCTATCTCTATCTCTGTGCTACTCTCTCACTTCTACATCTGTGCTACTCTCTCTCTCCGTGTTACTCTCTCTCTCTATCTCTGTGCTACTCTCTCACTTCTACATCTGTGCTACTCTCTCTTCTATCTCTGTGCTACTCTCTCTCTCCGTGTTACTCTCTCTCTATCTCTGTGCTACTCTCTCACTTCTACATCTGTGCTACTCTCTCTCTCTCTCTCTCTCTCTCTCTCTCTCTCTCTCTCTCTCTCTCTCTCTTCTATCTCTGTGCTACTCTCTCTCTCTCCGTGTTACTCTCTCACTTCTACATCTGTGCTACTCTCTCACTTCTACATTTGTGCTACTCTCTCTTATATATCTGTGCTACTCTCTCACTTCTACATCTGTGCTACTCTCTCTCTCTCTTATATATCTGTGCTACTCTCTCACTTCTACATCTGTGCTACTCTCTCTCTCTCTTCTATCTCTGTGCTACTCTCTCACTTCTACATCTGTGCTACTCTCTCTCTCTCTCTGTGCTACTCTCTTACTTCTACATCTGTGCTACTCTCTCTCTCTTCTATCTCTGTGCTACTCTCTCACTTCTACATCTGTGCTACTCTCTCTCTCTCTCTGTGCTACTCTCTCTCTCTACTATCTCTGCTACTCTCTCTCTCTCTTCTATCTCTGCTACTCTCTCTCTCTCTTCTATCCCTGCTACTCTCTTTTCTCTATATGTTAATATATTTTTTTCAAATTGAGGTTGAAATTTTTAATATGCTGAAAAACATAAATTTGAAGTGGCGTGTGCGATGAAAAGTAGACTTCTATCCGCTTAGCTCATCTTGAATTGCGGAGTGAATGGCAGCTAGTTTCATTTTTTCAACTGACAAGCTCAAAAAGCTTATAATAATGCACGTTGCAAGCTTCTTCTCGAGTAGCTTTGTAGATCAATGCTATTGAAAAAGATGCCACTTTAAAAGAGAGATTATTTTTCTGTTAAATTGCCATCTGCTCACTGCTCACCTATTTTTAGTCGAATGAACTGGAGCGATGAATGGTTGAACTCATGTGCTGTTTAGTTGAGTTGATTTTTGTTAATTCAAGTTTAGCCATGCGTACACAACTGACTTATCGTTCACTGGTGCTCTGGGAGCTCTGATTTTTAGGGTTTGGCCTGGGTATTGTTGTTAGGGAATTTTCTATCATATCTGCTGCGCTTGCTCTGAGGATTGTTTGAGTGCCTGTCTGTCTGTCTGCCTGCCTGTCTGTCTGCCTGTCTGTCTGTCTGTCTGTCTGCCTGCCTGCCTGTCTGCCTGCCTGTCTGTCTGTCTGCCTGCCTGCCTGTCTGTCTGTCTGTCTGTCTGTCTGTCTGCCTGCCTGCCTGTCTGCCTGCCTGTCTGTCTGTCTGTCTGTCTGCCTGCCTGTCTGCCTGCCTGTCTGCCTGTCTGCCTGCCTGTCTGTCTGCCTGCCTGCCTGCCTGCCTACCTGCCTGTCTGTCTGTCTGTCTGTCTGTCTGTCCCTGTCTGTCTTAGTGTCTCTCTGTCTGTCTGTCTGTCTGTCTGTCTGTCTGTCTGTCTGTCTGTCTGTCTGTCTGTCTGTCTTAGTGTCTGTCTGTCTTAGTGTCTGTCTGTCTTAGTGTCTGTCTGTCTGTCTGCCTGTCTGTCTGTCTGTCTGCCTTTGTCTGTCTGTCTGTCTGTCTGTCCCTGTCTGTCTTAGTGTCTCTCTGTCTGTCCCTGTCTGTCTTAGTGTCTCTCTGTCTGTCATGTCTGTCTGTCTGTCTGTCATGTCTGTCTATATACGATTATCTATCAATCTATTTTCATGTTTCTTTATTCACATTAGATGTTGCTCATCCCATTGTCTTTACGGATTCAACAGTCAGCAGGAGCGATTAAAACTGACAGTTATGATCAGCTTAACGGGACTCTGCGTGACGCAAATAATGGTGAAGGTCTTTGCGTACACAATTACATGTATATATGAGTATTTATTATGTAAATCATATAATAACTACAAATGTCTACTATTGCTGTAGACGTGCTTATAGCTGGAAAAGCCAAGCTGCTGATAAAGTTGTCCCGGCCTCTGTGTCCGGTCACGTGATCTCGCTTTATAGATAAATGAAGCCACTCAAATGACAAAGAAAGAAAAATTATAATAGTAAAAATATTTCAGACATTCAAGTGTTTGGCCTAATAATGAGATTACTTTGCGAGATTTATAAAAGCGCTAGTTAGAACAGATGTTTTTTAATCAAAGAAATAAACTATCGGTGGGGTGGCTGGCTCGTGCTTGCTTTGACTACACATTGGCACAATTGGCTTTGTTTCATTATTGGTACTGAAATATAGTCTGTTGCTGGTACGGGTCTGGGTGTATTAGGACAGCTGAGCAGCGGATAGTCAATACATACAGACAGACAGACAGACAGACAGACAGACAGACAGACAGACAGACACAGACAGATGACAGAGACAGACAGACAGATGACACAGACAGACAGACAGATGACACAGACAGACAGACAGACAGACAGACAGACAGACAGACAGACAGACAGAGGACAGACAGACAGACAGACAAACAGGCAGGCAAGCAGGCATTATGACACACAGACAGACAGATGGACAATCAGACGGACAGACAGACAGGTAGACAGACAGACAGTCCGATTAATAAACATTGGGTCAGACCAATTGATGCATAAATTCTATTGCCATACGCGATTCGCAAAGCTGCATCCCTGCGCTGCAATTCGCACTACAATGTGCAGCATTAGAGGACGCGTATCCCGTCAGCGCTAAAAGTCTGAGGCTTCAGTCTCTTCTGCTTTGGCTTGCATCCAATATTTGCTTGATGCCGAAGAAACTGCACAGCTAATAACAGCTGCTGTTCCTCATCAGCTAATGTGCCACATTGGGATCGCCGCAATTCTCTCTGTGTCCCTGTGTCCGTCTCCGCTTTTTCTCTGGAACCAAAGCAAGACAAATCTTTTCTGCCGGTTTTCCGCTGCTTTAACATCTTTGTCGAGTTTTCTTTTGGTGTGCTTAACAATCTTTTTAATAAGCGTGTGCTTGGTTTTTCTTTGTCAGTATGGTGCCTAAATTGCCGATATTTGGGCTTAAGCTGATTGTCTGTTTTTGCCTGTTAATTGCTGTGCGTATGTAGATGACAAAATCAAAATGAATTCTGCGCTTTTTGTATTTTTAAAATGTTTTTTCAGCTTGCATTTAACTATGCTGAAAAGTGAATTAAGAGTGAAAATGGGAGAAGGGAAAGAGTGAAAATGGGAGAAGGGAAAGAGTAAAAATGGGAGAAGGGAAAGAGTAAAAATGGGATAAGAGAAAAAGTACAAATGGGAGAAGGGAAAGAGTGAAAATGGGAGAAGGGAAAGAGTAAAAATGGGATAAGAGAAAGAGTACAAATGGGAGAAGGGAAAGAGTAAAAATGGGAGAAGGGAAAGAGTAAAAATGAGATAAGAGAAAGAGTACAAATGGGAGAAGGGAAAGAGTGAAAATGGGAGAAGGGAAAGAGTGAAAATGGGAGAAGGGAAAGAGTTAAAATGGGAGAAGAGAAAGAGTGAAATTGGAGAAGAGAAAGAGTGAAATTGGAGAAGAGAAAGAGTGAAAATGGGAGAAGAGAAAGAGTGAAAATGGAATAAGAGAAAGAGTGAAAATGGGAGCAGGGAAAGAGTGAAAATGAGAGAAGGATAAGCGTGCAAATGGGAGAATGGAAAGAGTGAAAATGGGAGAAGAGAAAGAGTGAAAATGGGAGAAAGGAAAGAGTGAAATTGGAGAATGGAAAGAGTGAAAATGGGAGAAGAGAAAGAGTTAAATTGGAGAAGAGAAAGAGTGAAATTGGAGAAGAGAAAGAGTGAAAATCGGAGAAGAGAAAGAGTGAAAATGGGAGAAGAGAAAGAGTGAAAATGGGAGAAGAGAAAGAGTGAAAATGGGAGAAGGATAAGCGTGAAAATGGAAGAAGGGAAAGAGTGAAAATGGGAGAAAGGAAAGAGTGAAATTGGAGAAGAGAAAGAGTGAAATTGGAGAAGAGAAAGAGTGAAAATGGAAGAAGAGAAAGAGTGAAAATGGGAGAAGGGAAAGAGTGAAATTGGAGAAGAGAAAGAGTGAAAATGGGAGAAGAGAAAGAGTGAAAATGGAGAATGGAAAGAGTGAAAATGGGAGAAGAGAAAGAGTGAAATTGGAGAAGAGAAAGAGTGAAATTGGAGAAGAGAAAGAGTGAAAATGGGAGAAGAGAAAGAGTGAAAATGGGAGAAGAGAAAGAGTGAAAATGGGAGAAGAGAAAGAGTGAAAATGGGAGAAGAGAAAGAGTGAAAATGGGAGAAGGATAAGCGTGAAAATGGGAGAAGGGAAAGAGTGAAAATGGGAGAAAGGAAAGAGTGAAATTGGAGAAGAGAAAGAGTGAAATTGGAGAAGAGAAAGAGTGAAAATGGAAGAAGAGAAAGAGTGAAAATGGGAGAAGGGAAAGAGTGAAAATGGGAGAAGAGAAAGAGTGAAAATGGGAGAAAGGAAAGAGTAAAAATAAGAGAAAGGAAAGAGTGAAAATGGAAGAAGAAAAAGAGTGAAAATGGGAGAAGGATAAGCGTGAAAATGGGAGAAGGGAAAGAGTGAAAATGGGAGAAGGGAAAGAGTTAAAATGGGAGAAAGGAAAGAGTGAAATTGGAGAAGAGAAAGAGTGAAATTGGAGAAGAGAAAGAGTGAAAATGGAAGAAGAGAAAGAGTGAAAATGGGAGAAGGGAAAGAGTGAAAATGGGAGAAGAGAAAGAGTGAAAATGGGAGAAAGGAAAGAGTAAAAATAAGAGAAAGGAAAGAGTGAAAATGGAAGAAGAAAAAGAGTGAAAATGGGAAAAGGGAAAGAGTGAAAATGAAAGAAGAGAGAGTGAAAATGGGAGAAGAGAAAGACTGAAAATAGGAGGAGAAAATGACTAAAAATCGGAGAAATTATTTGGAAATCAGAGATTAAGAATAAAGAAATCACAGATGTTTTTAAGTGAAAATTTAAATCGGAAAATATTAAGGTTTTTTAATGAAAGATAAAAGTTCAGCTTCTTACACGCTGTTTATTTATTTTCTCGTTTATTTGCATTTAAAAATACTTTTTTCCGTGGTAATAACTCTCGCCCTTACATTACAAAATTTTCAGCCGCTGGATGAACTCAGCGAGTCGATGGCGCCAATTCATCCTGGAGTTTCACAGCGTCACCAGTACCTGCTGCTCTTGCTGCTCTTCAGCTTCCATTGCCCCTGGCAACCAGTCGAACTGTTTGTTAAATCGTATCGAAGCCCTAGTAACCGAAGCCGAAACTCTATTAATCGATGCCGCTATTGAAACTCGCTCGTCATCGCCAGCCCTGAGCAGCAGGGCCAGTCAGAATTGCCAGCTGATTTGCGTCGAATCTCAGTACTCAAAGTCGGAAGTGTTGACCCTGTTGCGCCAGTGTCGCCAGACTGTGTTAACTGCTCAAGCATTCACAGATGTCGCCAATAATGATAAAGATTTGTCAGCAGAGATTAAGTCGCGCTTAGTAATCGGCAGTGAAGCTGAGGCGATGTGAGTGGCAGATCGACTGTCATGGACTGCCGCCACTGCCTGTGTATCAATTAAGTATCTGTCTACAGGTCTAAATCAGTAGCATACCCAATATGGAAACGAAGCATTTTTAGTATATTAGACTAGCCATCTAGCGCCCCCCCCCCGAAGGGGCGGCCAATAAGCAAATGATGAAAATTATTTATGTAAATCATTTAAAATGAAAGCACATTTCTTAAAAGCATTCCTTCTTCAGTTTTATAAATCCCCTTATTCGAGTAAAATTGTCAGGGACAAATATTTGGAGAGCCAACAAATAATAAAGTAATTTTTTGAATAAACTAAATGTAGCTTCTGACCTCTTAGCCTTCGCATCTCAGAAATGCCCCCCGTAAGCCTTGACATCTTGGTGTGAACTGCAGGGGTTTATGTGAACTGTGGGGATTAGTGTGAACTGCCAGGGGGTTATGTGAACTGTAGGGATTAGTGTGAACTGCATAGGGTTTATATGAATTGTAGGGATTTGTGTGAACAGTATGGGTTTATGGGAACTGTAGAGAGTTGTGTGAACTGCAGTGGTTTGTTTAAATTGTAAGGATTTGTGTGAACTGCAGGGGTTTGTGTGAACTGCAGTGGTTTGTGTGAACTATAGGGGTTTGTGTGAACTTCAGGGGTTTGTGTGAACTTTAGAGATTGTGTGAACTGCAGGAGTTCGTGTAAATTGTAGGGATTTGTGTGAACTGGGTTTGTGTGAATTGTAGGATTTGTGTGAACTGCGGGGGTTTTGTGAACTACAGGGTTTTGCATGGACCTCCAGGGTTTGTGTGAACAACATCGCAGGGTTTTTGTGAAATAAGGACCTTATGTGAATGGAAAGTTTGACACCTTAGTAGTAGACTAAGTATTAGTCAGAAGTCTACTTGTCTTATTAAGAACTAGGCTGAGCTGAACTTTTTTAGCATAAAAAATTAATCCAAGCTTTTATAAAGTTCTCTGAATAGCTTAGGATTTATTTTAGAAAATAAAATTCCAAAACTTTCCAATTATATAGATTAGTACAGCTTAGCTTACCAACAAATACTCAGACCGGTGCCCAGTAATTTATCCCATTTATCCTATTTATCCCATCATCACGCAGAGTCTGATCTGGCAGTTCAATTCCCCCAATCAAACCGGTGTAGAGGAGCACCCAGCGGTACATGTCTTAAGCTGTACCTCGCTTATTTTTTTCTTCTCTATCCGGCTGATTTTGACGATCGTGAAGTTGACGCGAAGATCTGGGAGTTGTTCCGGGACTCTTTGCTCTGCCCAATTCAATCAGCTTCTAAATTCATCCCAACAGTCTAACCCTTCCCCTGCCCCTGAGTGTGCGCATGGGACTGTCCTCTGCCCCCCCCCTTGCGAGCCGTTCTACCCTAGAGATTTCAGGGAGATTCTCTGCATTGGAGATGCTCGTTTGCTTTTTTTCGTCTTTCTTATCTGTCTCTCTCTCTCCCTATCTCTCTCTTCCCCTTCATCCTGTTGGCGGCTTTACTAACTTCTTTCTCCCCGACTGCATCCAGCTGGTCTGTTTTTTGTGTGTCTAATAATATCTGGCAGAAACTGTCTCTATGTTGAATAGCTCTCTTGTATTTTAGAGTTCACAAGCGCTGTTTCTCTTTTTTGAGAATTTGTGTATTTTTTCGTGTGTTAGACTTTGACTTTTACTCAAACATTAGTTTTAAAAAGTCTGCGTTTTTTATGATCTCTCCATTCAAATATGTTCACTTCTATCTAATCACTCTTGTCTAGTCACTAATCACTCTCCTCTTTTCATTTTACCTATCTACCCTTCCTAATGACCACTCCCCTCACGCTTCTTTTCACTCTCCTTCCTTCACTCCCGTCTCTTCACTGTCCTTCATTCACTCCCGTCTCTTCACTCTCCTTCCTTCACTTCCGTCTCTTCACTCTCCTTCATTCACTCTCGTCTCTTCACTCTCCTTTCACTCCCGTCTCTTCACTGTCCTTCATTCACTCCCGTCTCTTCACTCTCCTTCCTTCACTCTCGTCTCTTCACTCTCCTTCCTTCACTCCCGTCTCTTCACTCTCCTTCCTTCACTCCCGTCTCTTCACTCTCCTTCCTTCACACCCGTCTCTTCACTCTCCTTCATCCACTCCCGTCTCTTCACTCTCCTTCATTCACTCCCGTCTCTTCACTATCCTTCCTTCACTCCCGTCTCTTCACTCTCCTTCATTCACTCTCGTCTCTTCACTCTCCTTTCACTCCCGTCTCTTCACTCTCCTTCCTTCACTCTCGTCTCTTCACTGCCCCCTTTGTCTCTATCTCGCTCTAGCAGTTCTTTCTCACTTCCTACTCTTTCTTTACATCGCAACTTAGTCTCAAAGCTATGTGTTAGCACCGCTGTGAAAGCTTTCTAATAAGATTTTCGCATAACTGAACAATCGCTATAAGGATAAGTGTGAGCTCCTATTCACTCTTGTGTTTTCTACGCCAACCAAAATTGATCTTTTTTCGTCTGTCTCTCATTTTCGCTGTGCCTGCTTTCTGTTTTTCTGATTGCAACTTTTTTTTTGGGGGGGGGGTTGCTTCTCTTCTTCAGATATCCAGCTAACTTGGCTACTGCGCGGAGGTGACCAGCCTTAATTAGCCTGCGGACACGGAGCAGTTGAAAGATTGGCATGAGGGTGTGTGTGGGGGGGGGTTACCTGACCTAGCAGCGTCTTTCGCTACCTAATTAGTGCTTAGTGTGTTTTTTATTTACTAGTATTGCAGGGATCTGGAAATTTTAGTACTTTTCATTGTAGTAGTATATGGCACCGCATTCCGGAGTTAATTGTAGTTTCAATGCAACCTAGCTTAGTATATTTCATATTGATATTTTGGGCCTTGTAATGCGTAGGTAATTTCAGTAGCAATTTTCGCACCCCCCCCGTCTAGAAATGCATTTGAGAATGGCAGCTGAGATGCAGAATGCCAGAGATAAAGAGAGGGAGAGGCAGAGAAGTGTATGACGTGATCGAGAAATGCAATATAAAATCAAATAAAAATCCTCGTGTGAATACACAATACCAGGCCAATAACATCTCGATATTGGCTAATCCCGCACCTCCGTGGCCTGCTGTTTGGGCGACAATGTTTTGAGTATCAAGTTTTTTTGTACCCAATCATGTATTTGCTATGCGCTGTTATGCACGGCTGTCTACTCGGATTACTAATTCTATTTTTCCGGGAAAAGTTGCATGGGCAGATATGACTGGCGGATGCTAATGCAGACAGAGAGACAGACAGACAGACGCTAAAACACAAAGTTGGACCGACAGACACTAAGACAGACACAGACACTAGGACAGACACAGACACTAAGACAGACACAGACACTAAGACAGACACAGACACTGAGACAGACACAGACACTAGGACAGACACAGACACTAGGACAGACACAGACACTGAGACAGACACAGACACTAAGAACGACACAGACACTAAGACAGACACAGACACTGAGACAGACAGACACTAGGACAGACACAGACACTGAGACAGACACAGACACTGAGACAGACAGACACTAGGACAGACACAGACACTAAGACAGACACAGACACTGAGACAGACACAGACACTAGGACAGACACAGACAATAGGACAGACACAGACACTAGGATAGACACTAAGACAGACACAGACACTGAGACAGACACAGACACTGAGACAGACAGACACTAGGACAGACACAGACACTAAGACAGACACAGACACTGAGACAGACAGACACTAGGACAGACACAGACACTAGGACAGACATTAAGACACATAAATTAAGGCAGACATATAAACGCTAACACAGACACAGACAGACATTAAGGCAGACATATCGACACTAAGACTCAGACACTATAAGACAGACACAGACATAGGCATACAGTCTCTGTCTGTCTGCCTAAGGCAGACTCTAAGAAAGGCACAGACATTAAGGCAGACACATCGACACCCAGACAGAAACAGGCATTAAGGCAGACACAGACACTAAGACAAACACCACTAAAGCCAAATGAATAACTATTGTGAATTTAATATTCAATTTACACACTACAAAACTAGTGCATGTAAGCAGCTTGCCTTTGACAAAAATCTGTGCCCGTCCAATAAAGCATCTCCTTTGCGGAGCTTCTATGCACACACACGGGTTAGTGAGTAAGCAAACTCGCTACTAGTAAGAGATAGAAATAGAGAAAACTGCGCATATTCTTTCTTAGAATCGATCCGCGAGTTGTCCAGATTAGAGAGGCAGGCTATAGCTGCTTGTGGGTGGAGAGAGTGAGAGCCTGTATAACTGGAGGAGTAAGGCCGTTATTGATCGGTTTCGCTACTCTTGCTACTAGCAGCAGTTCTGTGTTTTACTGAAATAATTCTAAAAAAACTGCCGAGTGTTTTAAGGCTATGTTTGTTCGTTCGTTGTGGGACAAAGTCTTAGAATTTGCGGTAATCGGTTAGAGCGTCGGCACTCACGACTGAAAGGTCGGGGTTCGATTCTCGACCCCTTAGGAACAATTAGTGTCATTGAGCAAGACACTTAACTCTGCATTGCTTCAGTTCACCCAGCTGTAAAATGGCTGTCAGCATTAGCTGGGGTAATTGAGGCTGTGTGTGGCGACCCCCCACCGTCCTTTGAACTGCAGGTGTAATCAATTATTATTATTTTATTAATATTACTTGTTTGCGACCTTCTCAACCGCTGTAACAAGATTTGACTTTTTAAACATTCAAACCTTGATGTACGCATAAAAACCACTAATTAGATGACGAGGCATTATCCTAGAGCAATAGAGTCGTCTTACTCCCACTGTTTACCTCTCCAGGTCTAGCTCAGTCACGTCAACTCCGACGCATTCGATTCGCTCCCTGCCGTCTGCCGAGGCCGCCACCCAGCTGGAGGATTTAACAAAGGAATGCGACTCCCTGCTGGCTTGGCTGACTCGCGCCAAAGCTACCGTAGAGTCTGGCGCCGAGCGCTATTCTAAGCGCCAATTATTGCTAGCGGACGATCTGCCTGGTCACCGGCGACTGCTGACTGAACTGGCCGGAGTTCAGACCGGCCTGGAGACCGAGGGTGTTCGCGTCAGTGAACTGCTGGGCGCTTGCGAGCGGCTGGCATCGGGTCCTGCGGCGGCACAGCAGCAGCACCAGATTGCTGCTTTTAAAGAGAAAGCCGATAAGGTTTGTTGTTTTGTTACCTAGTAAATTCTTAGCAAGATGTGTTTAATAATTTTCTCAATTTTCTTGATTTCCCAGAAATATTTATCATATTCAATTTTGTCGCCTAAATTCTTAGCGGGGGCTTTATATCTCTGAAAAGCAGCTTCTTTCAAAACTCCTTCGCTTCGTATCTCCGACACTTCATATCTCCGACATTTCATATCTCCGACACTTCATATCTCTGACAATTCATATCTCCGACATTTCATATCTCCGACACTTCATATCTCTGACAATTCATATCTCCGACATTTCATATCTCCGACATTTCATATCTCCGACATTTCATATCTCCGACACTTCATATCTCTGACAATTCATATCTCCGACATTTCATATCTTCGACACTTCATATCTTCGACACTTCATATCTCTGACAGTTCATATCTCCGAAACTTCACATCTCAAGACATCTCATATCTCAGACATTTCATATCTCCGATATTTCATACCTCCGACATTTCATATCTCCGACACTTCGGACCTCCGACATTTCATATCTCCGACACTTCATATCTGCAACAATCCATATCTCCGACACTTCATATCTCTGACAATTCATATCTCCGACACTTCATATCTCTGACAATTCATATCTCCGACATTTCATATCTCCGACACTTCATATCTCTGACAATTCATATCTCCGACATTTCATATCTCCGACATTTCATATCTCCGACATTTCATATCTCCGACACTTCATATCTCTGACAATTCATATCTCCGACATTTCATATCTTCGACACTTCATATCTTCGACACTTCATATCTCTGACAGTTCATATCTCCGAAACTTCACATCTCAAGACATCTCATATCTCAGACATTTCATATCTCCGATATTTCATACCTCCGACATTTCATATCTCCGACACTTCGGACCTCCGACATTTCATATCTCCGACACTTCATATCTGCAACAATCCATATCTCCGACACTTCATATCTCTGACAATTCATATCTCCGACATTTCATCTCTCCGACACTTCATATCTTTAGAAACCATAATAATAAAAAGCAAATCGCACTACTGATTTTTCAAACTAAACAAGTAGTATAAACTTTGTTCTTGAACACGCGCGCAGGTCGGCAATCTGTACAGCCAACTGCAGCTGACCGTAGCGGAGAGGCAGCTGGCTCTGGAATCCGACATCTGCTCTCTAGAAGCGTTCCAAGCCTCTCTAGACGACCTGGAGTCTTGGATAGCCAACCAGCTGGTCAGCACTCCAACTTCTCAGGTTGGCGACATGACGTCGGAGCAGCGTCTGGCCCTGGTGGACATCAGCCCGAGAGACTGGTCCGACCGAGAGACCGAGTATCGATTATTAACCGAACGGTACTCAACTATGCTGGACGGCCGGCCGGACAATGCCAGCGACTGTGGAGTCAGCGACTCGTTAAAAACTCGAATGCGCTCACTAGCCAGTGATTGGCTGCGACTAGTTGCTATGTACACCGAGGCCAACCAATCGGCGAGTCCCAGCGCGATTACGCCTCAACGACCTCAAACTGTGTCCTCATCTGCTGCTCCTCTATCGTCATCTTCAGCCTCCCCATCGCCAGTATTTGATCCGCAGTCGCTCCATCATTTGGCTGCCTGGCTGGAGAAAATTCATCATTTTTTGAAGAATCAACGAATTACTATTGGCAAACTGCCAGACTGCGATGACGTGAGTTGCATTTGAATCTCATGTGAGAGTCGCCCTGAATCTCATATGAGAGTCGCCTGAATCTCATGTGAGAATTGCCCTGAATCTCATGTGAGAGTCGCCCTGAATCTCATGTGAGAATTGCCCTGAATCTCATGTGAGAGTCGCCCTGAATCTCATGTGAGAATCGCCCTGAATCTCATGTGAGAGTCGCCCTGAATCTCATGTGAGAATTGCCCTGAATCTCATGTGAGAGTCGCCCTGAATCTCATGTGAGAATTGCCCTGAATCTCATGTGAGAGTCGCCTTGAATCTCATGTGAGAATCGCCCTGAATTTCATATGAGAGTCGCCCTGAATCTCATGTGAGAGTCGCCCTGAATCTCATGTGAGAATCGCCCTGAATTTCATCTGAAAGTCGCCCTGAATCTCATGTGAGAGTCGCCCTGAATCTCATGTGAGAATTGCCCTGAATCTCATGTGAGAATCGCCCTGAATCTCATCTTAGAGTCGCCCTGAATCTCATGAGAATCGCCCTGAATCTCATCTGAAAGTCGCCCTGAATCTCATGTGAGAATCGCCCTGAATCTCATCTGAGAGTCGCCCTGAATCTCATGAGAATCGCCCTGAATCTCATCTGAAAGTCGCCCTGAATCTCATCTGAGAGTCGCCCTGAATCTCATGTGAGAATCGCCCTGAATCTCATGTGAGAATCGCCCTGAATCTCATATGAGAATCGCCCTGAATCTCATCTGAAAGTCGCCCTGAATCTCATGTGAGAATTGCCCTGAATCTCATGTGGAAATCGCCCTGAATCTCATCTGAGAGTCGCCCTGAATCTCATCTGAAAGTCGCCCTGAATATCATCTGAGAGTCGCCCTGAATCTCATGTGAGAATCGCCCTGAATCTCATGTAAGAGTCGCCCTGAATCTCATCTGAGAGTCGCCCCGAATCCCATATGAGAATCGCCTTGAATCCAAAAAGAAAATTGATCTATTCTAAATTCATACTGGTAGTTACCACGCCTGTAAAAAAATGATTCACTTGAGTTCACACGGTGTGTAAAGTGAATGAGTTTACCATCTGTGATCACTAGAATATGTTCTTTTGAGTTCACTAAATGTCACTCAAAAACCACTGAACCTTTTCCTGCTGTATGCATCTGTAGAAAAAAGTTCTAAAAAACCCTAATTTCTACTCAATCGCCTTAAATAAGTAGTGCAGAAAGAACACGCTAAAACTCAATCTCACTGTTCCAGTCAGACCTGTCCCGTCAGTCCATAGCCAGCGTGGACAGCTTAAGCCCGAACGATGCCCTGGTGAAAGTGAAGAACTACATCAACGAGCTGGAGTCTCGCAGAGACGGTCTGCGTGAAGTCAAGACTCTATTGCGGAGGAAACAGAATTTTCCTTACAATACTCAAGGTGAGTATATTGGTCTTTGTTTGGGGCTTAATGCGCTTTAATCGGTTCTTGATGCTTTAGGATTCGATTTTCGATTCGCTGTGAAAATCGCCCTGAATCTCATGAGAATCGCCTTGAATCCTATATGAGAATCGCCTTGAATCCTATATGAGAATCACCCTGAATCTCATATGAGAATCACCCTGAATCTCATGAGCATCACCCTGAATCTCATATGAGAATCGTCCTGAATCTCATATGAGAATCGCTCTGAATCTCATATGAGAATCGCCCTGAAACTCATATAAGAATCGCCCTGAATCTCATATGAGAATCGCCCTGAATCTCATATGAGAATCGCCCTGAATCCCATATGAGAATCTTTTAAAAAACTTGTAGATATGAGAGTTGCACAGTGAATAATCTAATTAAAAAAGCTTCTCTTATTAATAAAGTATCAAATTCACATTCTTTACAAATTTGCGCTTATATTTATGTGGTGTACGTAATCAGGTCAATGCAAAGAAATAATATCAATATCTGTATTTCTTTGTGACTTATTACTTTTTTAATTAAACTACTGTAAGAAGAAATTCAGCTCTCAGTTATTAGCTGTTAACCTCCTTCGCTCTCTCTCACACACTTTCTGGATGAAATCGACAGAGTAGGTGTCAAGTTAAATTAACATTCCTAATTTGGAATATCTTACGCAATTAGTGCAATGGCTCCTTACCCGTGTAGAATTCTTGCACAAAGTACAATTTTGGCTAGGAGGACCTTTTTCCTCGCTTATGACACAGATCTCAAATATGAAGTACGATATAACTTAAAATATCGATTAAGAATTGTATTGTAGTGCTTTTTCTTCTTGCATACATGTACTTTAACTAAAAGAGCACATAGAAGTTGGACAGACAGACAGGCAGGCAGGAAGGCAGACAGACAGACAGACAGATACTAATTAGGCAGACAGACAGACAGACAGACAGACAGAGGCAGACAGACAGATAGACAGACAGGCAGACAGACAGATAGACAGACAGACAGACAGACAGACAGACAGACACTAAGACAGACAGACAGACACTTAGACAGACAGACAGACACTAAGACAGACAGACAGACACTTAGACAGGCAGGCAGACACTAAGACAGACAGACAGACACTTAGACAGGCAGGCAGACAGACAGGCAGACAGACAGACAGACAGACAGACAGACAGACAGACAGACAGACAGACAGACAGACAGACACTAAGACAGACAGACAGACACTAAGACAGACAGACAGACACTAAGACAGACAGACAGACACTTAGACAGACAGACAGACAGACAGACAGACAGACAGACAGACAGATAGACAGACAGACAGACAGACAGACAGACAGACAGACAGACAGACAGACAGACAGGCAGACAGACAGGCAGACAGACAGGCAGGCAGACAGACAGACAGACAGACAGACAGACAGACAGACAGGCAGACAGACAGACAGGCAGACAGACAGGCAGGCAGACACTATAAGGCAGTCCAAACAGACGGAGGGTCAGTGACTAAGTCACGTAGACACAAAAGATAGACAGACCACAAACACTGATAGACAAGAGTGGCTGATAGAGACAAACATCTGAATCTATTAGTCTCAGTTCTTAGTAGTGGCTAGTATCAATAATTCCCATTGCAAAAGTTTCTGCTGTGTTTTCTGTCCCGAGTACAAATTAAACGCTGGATTTAACTAGCAGCTATTGTACTTTCACGCAGGTGTATCTCTAGAAGCTAATTTGACACGTTTCAATCTGTTTTGTTTGCACGACACTGATTATTATAAGGCTGGAACACGAGAGCGTTCGAGTCAATGCGGCAGGATCTGCTAACTGCCTGTTTATAAAGCTTATATGCGTCACATGTGGAAAGCTGATATCAACAGGCTTGTGTAGCTGCTGCTGAGAAGCTCTGATTGTATCAATCAGTTTTTTTGCATCATATTTCTCCAACAAGCTAGCTTTGTTACAATGGCTTTAAAGAGAAAAAAGTATCAATGAATCGATAAATTCTCCTCGAGAATCGCCTTAAAGTCGCTATGAGAATCACCCTGAAATGCTATGAGAATCTCTCCAAAGTCGCTGTGAGAATCACCCAGAAATTTTTACGAGAATCTCTCCAACGTCGCTATGAAAATCACTCTGAAATGCTATGAGAATCTCTCCAAAGTCGCTGTGAGAGTCACCCTGAAATGTTATGAGAATCTCTCCAAAGTCGCTGTGAGAGTCACCCTGAAATGTCATGAGAATCTCTCCAAAGTCGCTGTGAGAGTCACCCTGAAATGTTATGAGAATCTCTCCAAAGTCGCTGTGAGAGTCACCCTGAAATGTTATGAGAATCTCTCCAAAGTCGCTGTGAGAGTCACCCTGAAATGTCATGAGAATCTCTCCAAAGTCGCTGTGAGAGTCACCCTGAAATGTCATGAGAATCTCTCCAAAGTCGCTGTGAGAGTCACTCTGAAATGCTATGAGAATCTCTCCAAAGTCGCTGTGAGAGTCACCCTGAAATGTCATGAAAATCTCTCCAAAGTCGCTGTGAGAGTCACCCTGAAATGTCATGAAAATCTCTCCAAAGTCGCTGTGAGAGTCACCCTGAAATGCTATGAGAATCTCTCCAAAGTCGCTGTGAGAGTCACCCTGAAATGTCATGAAAATCTCTCCAAAGTCGCTGTGAGAGTCACCCTGAAATGTCATGAAAATCTCTCCAAAGTCGCTGTGAGAGTCACCCTGAAATGTTATGAGAATCTCTCCAAAGTCGCTGTGAGAGTCACCCTGAAATGTCATGAGAATCTCTCCAAAGTCGCTGTGAGAGTCACCCTGAAATGTCATGAAAATCTCTCCAAAGTCGCTGTGAGAGTCACCCTGAAATGTCATGAAAATCTCTCCAAAGTCGCTGTGAGAAGAATCACCTGAAATGCTATGAGAATCACCCTGAAATGCTATGAGAATCTCTCCAAAGTCGCTGTGAGAGTCACCCTGAAAGGTAATGAGAAACACTCCAAATTCACTGTGAGAATCACCCTGAAATATCATGAGAATCTTTCAAAAGTCGCTGTGAGAATCACCCTGAAATGCTATGAGAATCTCTCCAAGGTCGCTGTGAGAATCACCCTGAAATTTTAACGAGAATCTCTCCAAAGTCGCTATAAGAATCACCCTGAAATGCTATGAGAATCACCCTGAAATGCTATGAGAATCTCTCCAAAGTCGCTGTGAGAATCACCCTGAAATGCTATGAGAATCTCTCCAAAGTCGCTGTGAGAATCACCCTCAAATTTTAACGAGAATCTCTCCAAAGTCGCTATAAGAATCACCCTGAAATGCTATGAGAATCACCCTGAAATGCTATGAGAATCACCCTGAAATGCTATGAAAATCTCTCCAAAGTCGCTGTGAGAATCACCCTGAAATGCTATGAGAATCTCTCCAAGGTCGCTGTGAGAATCACCCTGAAATTTTAACGAGAATCTCTCCAAAGTCGCTATAAGAATCACCCTGAAATGCTATGAGAATCACCCTGAAATACTATGAGAATCACCCTGAAATGCTATGAAAATCTCTCCAAAGTCGCTGTGAGAATCACCCTGAAATGCTATGAGAATCTCTCCAAGGTCGCTGTGAGAAGAATCACTCTGAAATGCTATGAGAATCACCCTGAAATGCTATGAGAATCTTTCAAAAGTCGCTGTGAGAATCACCCTGAAATGTCATGAGAATCTCTCCAAAGTCGCTGTGAGAAGAATCACTCTGAAATGCTATGAGAATCACCCTGAAATGCTATGAGAATCTTTCAAAAGTCGCTGTGAGAATCACCCTGAAATGTCATGAGAATCTCTCCAAAGTCGCTGTGAGAGTCACCCTGAAATGTCATTAGAATCTCTCCAAAGTCGCTGTGAGATTCACCCTGAAATTTTATGAGAATCTCTCCAAAGTCGCTGTGGGAATCACCCGGAAAATTTCACGAGAATCACTTTAAAGCCGCTTTAAAATTCATTTAGAAACCACCTTGAAATGCTATAAAAAGGTCTCCATGTCGTTTTTTGGAGTCGTTATGAAAATCGTCACGATTTTTGGTAGATATGTGACGAATAAACTGCATTGCTTCGAATAATGTATTTAATTAGAAATTGGTATAAAAGCATGTATAATATTCGAATACAGCCACCCTGCTGAAAGAGGTTTGTCGGCACGATTTGATTCGTCCAATCACAGAGTTTCAAGTCTGACAGAACTCCTGTGCATAGATATACACTTAGCTCGCTTCTTTATTATTGGACCAAGGCTCAGCTGGCCTAGGTAATAAATCAGAAAGGTAAGCAAAGAAAATAACATATTTGCTGCGCGCAGAGCCTGTATTCTCCTTATCGATACTGTCGGTCTTGCTTGCACACCATGACTGCCTACTGGCGAACTTTGAGTCAAGTCTATCGAGCCACTAAGGCATTCTCAACTATATCGCTAGGTTTGTTTTCTGATCAAAGCGACATCGGTGATGCAGAAACTGACGCCGATCAAAATGAGCAATCCAATGACTCTACTACGGAGTCTTCATCTTCGAAGTGTAGCATCGGTAGAAGTAGAAGCTGTAGTTCCGCTGACTCGAATAACGCAACAAATGGCGCTTCATCAGCTCACATAGCTGCCGGCATAGCCGATTGGTTTTCTCGTCGTTGGGACGAATCTTCTGCTTCAAGCGTTGTTGGTATTGATAAAAACCCGCCGTCCGGGAAGCGTTTCCGCCGATCAGAATCGGAGACAAACGTACAGGCGGCTGGTAGGCATGCACCAGCATTCCAGATACCCAGCTTGCAGAATGCCAGACAGAGTGGCAGAATGTGCAGTCCCGACGAGAAATTGCGCCAACAACGAATGCATCTACGTCAGCAGAAGTTAATGCGTCAGGCTACTGACGCCACTAGCGCGGCAATTTTTGCGGCCTCATCTTGCTCAGAAGAATGTCGGCCTTGTTCGCGTAGGCCGTTTATTGATGATGAAGAAAAAAGTGCTGAATTTCCTATTGTTAATGATGCGAACCGTGGTGAGTTCAAGGCGTGTCTTTAGCCACTATGATTTGCAAGATAGACTAAGTTCTACGAATTTTGTCAAGCCATATTTTGCAAGAAAAAAATCAGATCTTCATCTTTCATTACTCTTGGGATAAAACTAATATTCTAGTTTGGTTACTCGTTAGTAGTAGCTTTATATGCGTCAATATTTTTGAGGAAAAAGTTCTGCTGTCATTTTCTAAGTCGGATCGTTCTAGATCAGATGTGAGATTCTGCTGCTGTAACGAATTCCAATTACGTAGAGAAAGGTGTAAAAATTATGTTCTATTAGTAAAAAATATTAATTAATATTGCTTGTTTTGCTCCCTGATAATTGATGGTTAAGCAAGGTCTTCTGTCACGAATCACGATATGTTAGTCTTTGTTATGCCCGGGTCGGTCCGAAGTTTTTTTTTAAAGTTTTCAAGAGTTCTGCTTGCTGCATAGTACTCGTAGATGGGATGTAGCCAAGCGATGGTTCAAACAGTGAAGCCTATGCAATACAAGTGTAAGACTCTGTGTGACCAGTGTAAGCTGTGCAATCCCAGCGGTATGCAAGAAGTGATTAATAATAAGTGAACTGGAAGTGGGCTCTAGACGGGACTCCATGGGCCTCACGTTGTGGAAAGCAATTTCGTACACTTGACTGGCCTTCAACTTCAGAGATAGAGAGAAAGAGGGAGGGGAAGAACTTTTTTTCTCTTAAAAGCTTCCTTGCCTCACGGAACGTCGCAGTTATATTGGTGAGTTTGCCTCAGTGCCGATATGATCCTTGCAGCAGTCTGTATGGGATATTTCTTCTATCTTGCACACAAGGCGTTAAAGATCGTCTTTAAGTTCGTGACATGATCCTCGGGGGCCCAAATAAATATCTGGCCCGGTTGGCGCATGCATGCTGGTCCAAGCGTCGCCTCTGCTGCATGAATATTTAATAACTTACTTGACGGGGTTGTGGCCAGCTGCTTTGACCCTCGTCAAATTATTTGTAGAGTTTTAGGCCTCATATTTTACACCTTTTCGGAGTTGTAGTTCCGTATTTAAAGCAGGCCGTCATGCTCTGTTGTGCCCTGTGATTGTTTCCATTTTTCATCTTCATTCTCGGGCCTCTTGCCCACACACGGTGGATAGTCTGTTCTGCAGTTGTAATTGTTTCCTTATGCCAACGTTCTTATTTCATTGATGATAAAAAATCCTGGGTCCTTTCGTATTTGGCGGCTGTCACGTTTCTGTTTCCTTTTAATAACAGGTCATTGCTGTTTATTAATTTGATTAGCTTTTCTGTCTTGCGTCTCTTGTTTCATTTCGCAAAAAATCTCTATAAAATCTGGAATTCTAGAATTGAAACAGACAACCGGAGTTGAACCAAATCGGATCGACCAAAAGTAACAAAGAAGGTCTTAAGAGCTTTTTCCCGTGTCAAAAGTCCCCGTCTTGACTTATTTTTTTGTCTTGACTTCACAGCTGACAGGATGAGATGATGTTATGGCATTTGAAAGGCGAGAGAAAAAAGTCGCTCTCTAAGGCGGCTCAGGGTGGACTTCTGAAGGATTCAACTTTCTCTGATTCCAATTTTTTTAACATCCCTCTCTTCTATATGCTGTGTTTTTTCGTTTCTCAAGTCCCCCTCTTGAGTTAGAAGACAGAGCGAGAGAATTTGGAAAATATAAAGCTGGCTGGCTAGGTTTTATCATCTCTCTCACTGTTCCTCTCTTTTCCTTCGCTGCCGCCAGAGCAGAGATGCGTTGTGGAAACTACGAAAGGATGGGGGTGGCAGGGGGTTGATGGAGCTTAAGGGTTTTTCCTATCCCCCCTCAGCCTCTTTTTGCTCGTTTTTCTTCTCATGCGCATAGACGGTGTTAGAAAAAAATGGGAGGAGAGGGTGCTCTGGTTTAACCCCCATCCTCGGCGATGGAAAGGAAGGCATCGAAGAAAGGAAAGGGAGAGGGAGGGAGAAGGGGAAGACGGCGACAGGACTGGCTGGGGAAGAGCATGATGCTGATGCCGACGCTACTGGCTGCTTCAGGAGAAGCGCGGTGTTTGTGCGGTTGGAGATGAGTGAGGCGCGAGATAGACAGGGAAATAGAGAGAGAGAGAGATAGAGAGAGGAGACGGACCCCAGGTACAAGATCGGCGGAAAGGCTTGCGCACAAGACTTAAACTCAGTAAAAAAAGCCTTATGAATAACTTAAATATAATTAAGTCTCTTCAACAAAATTGAAATAGAAAAAAATGTAGTCCAAACTCGCGCCTGCTAAAAATTGGCTTGTTGGTCTTTTTTTAGTTTCGCATTATTCAACAAAAAAATGCGAATTTGTGCGACCAGTTGTGCGATAAACGTTTCTAAGACATTGTTTTTGACCTTGGTGAGTTTTTCATTCCTCGCGTAAATTCTTGGCATCTTTGCTTGATTCGGGTATTTTGAGCTTGCCAAAAGAAACATTAGAAGACTTTTATTATCTGTCTATGAAAATTATCTAGTGTCGTCGATATGTATCGAAAGCTTAGTCGCGCTGGACAAAAACACGCCCTTATAGTATCTTGCAAAAAATAAGAAAGCATAATAAAAGTGAGATCATAGATAAGAAACTGCCATGCGTGGGAAGCTGCATGCGGAGGCGGATTTCGTTTTGCGAAGCAGGAAATAAAATTTAATCAACTCGTCGCATCTTTCTCCTGACGCCGAGCTTTCCGCGAGCTTACTACTCCCCGCCCCTCGCTCACTGGATCGGTCTATAGCGCTCTCCATTACTCTCTCGATCCCCATTGGGAATAGAGTAAAGACACACGGACCAGGACAGAATGGCAATCCGGTTGGTATTCTCTTCTGGAGCTATCTGTCTCATATTTCACTAGAGCTTGAGGTGTAGCAGTTGGTCTGTAGCTAGGGAGGAGATAGAGAATTAAGTAATTGAGTTTGGTTGTTGGATTCACTTGACCAGTTTTGCTGGTCTATAGCTTATCTACTACTGCTCTCTGTAGTTCCAATTCTGTTTAATAATTTCTGTTCCAAATGCAGCTACACTTGTTAATTGGCTCACGGAATCTTGAAATTAAGCATCGGGAATGCGCTTGAAAATAACTTCAATATAGAAGCGCGCTAATACTGTACGCAGGCATGTACACTCTCTGCGCCGTCAGGGGGTTGGCCTTCATGGGTGTAAATCTCAGGACAACCCACCGGCCGCGCATGCCCTCTAAACTACTACTACTCAGTACAGTAGTGTGATTCAGTCCTATCACTCTGCCAATCCTACAGTCTCCAGCGTAGTGTCCAGCTGGGAGGCGGCGGAGTCGGGTCTGCACCAGCGGCGCATTGCCATGGAAGAGACCGCCATCGAGCTCCGGCAATGGGAGCAGAACTGCCAGCACCTGGAGTCGCTGCTGGAGTGCCTGTCGCCGGATTCAGCAACTGGACTGGACGATCTGGACAGCCAGCTGGGTGCCGCCATCGACTCAGGTGCCCAGCTGTGCGTCAAGCATTCGAAAGAGAACACGGAACCGATGCGGGAGCGTCTGGACCGGCTTAGGCAGGCCCGACTGCGTCTGGCGGAGCGGAAGCGTCAGCAGCAGCAGCAGCCGAAGCTGCCACCGAAGCCTCCGCCTCATCGCCGGCCCGACGCGCCGCCAACTCCGCCGGTTCGTCAGTCGTCTCGGGAGCGAGTTGTCGGCGGCGGCACCGCTCAGCCGCCAATCTCCATGGAAGCGATCGGCAGGCTGGATAAGTCCGAGGCTCGACTCCGGCACTGGGAGGTCTCGCTACCGTTGACGCCGCTAAGGGAAGATTCACTGGCGACGTCTTCTAGCGGCGTTGCCGACGATGAAGAGAATGAAGATGCTGGCGCCGCCGCAGCTGATGAGCTGGCCGAATTAACTGAGGAAGAGAGGCGGCTGGCCGGTCAGCTGAAGGTGAGACATTTTGTACCTGTGCTGTAGTGCTGCTCTATTGTTCTTTTTGATACTACTACTGCTACTACTATACTACTACTACTACTACTACTACTACTACTACTACTACTACTAAGTACTAGTACTAATACTAATACTACTACTATTACTACTACTGCTACTACTACTACTACTACTACTACTACTACTACTACTACTACTACTACTACTACTAAGTACTAATACTAATACTAATACTACTACTACTACTACTACTAAGTACTAATATTAATACTACTACTATTACTACTACTGCTACTACTACTACTACTACTACTACTACTACTACTACTACTACTACTACTACTACTACTAGTACACCCACTACTCTATCTCACAGGACTTCGACTCTGAATGCGAGTTGGCCACCGCCGAGCTGCAGCTGCTGGCCGCCCATCATCAGCACCAGCAGCCGGTGTGCAACCGGGCCGCCAGCCTGCTGCACCGGTGGACCCAGCTGGCCCAGCAGCGCGCCACGCCGCTCCGTCAGGATCTTCGCCGGCGTCAGCACAGTAGGCGGAGTCGGCGAAGCCAGTCGCAGGCGCTGCAAGTTCGAGTCAAGTCGCTGGTGGACTGGCTGGCCACGGCGGAGGCTGCGTTGCGGCAGCAGCAGCTCCTGCTTGGTGAGATTTTAGACTGGGGATCTGAGAGTTGGGGAATCTCACCTTGGGGATCTGAGAGTTGAAGGATCTCAACTTGACAATCTGAAAATCGGGGATCTCAGCTTGGGGGTCAGAGAATCGGAGATCTCAGCTTTGGGGATCAGAGAATCGGGGATCTCAGCTTGGGATCAGTTAATTGGAAATGAATGAATCGGGGATCTCAGCTTGGGACCAGAGAATCGGGGATCTCAGCTTGGGGGATCATAGAATCGGGGATCTCAGCTTGGGGCGTCAGAGAATCGGAGATCTCAGCTTTGGGATCAGAGAATCGGGGATCTCAGCTTGGGGGATCATAGAATCGGGGATCTCAGCTTGGGGACCAGAGAATCGGGGATCTCAGCTTGGGGAATCATAGAATCGGGGATCTCAGCTTGGGGCGTCAGAGAATCGGAGATCTCAGCTTTGGGGATCAGAGAATCGGGGATCTCAGCTTGGGGACCAGTTAATTGGGAATGATTGAATCGGGGATCTCAGCTTGGGGACCAGAGAATCGGGATTTCAGCTTGGGGATCAGCGAATCGGGGATCTCAGCTTGGGGATCAGTTAATTGGGAATGAATGAATCGGGGATCTCAGCTTGGGGATCAGTTAATTGGGAATGAATGAATCGGGGATCTCAGCTTGGGATCGAACTCAATTAAAACTCCCCACTTCTCCAGGCGGCGACGCCGAGTCAGTTCGATCCGAGCAGACACCCGAGCTCGAACGCCTCGCCAGCGAACTTCGCTCCCGACGTCCTGAGCTCGATTCCGTCCTAGCTGACGCCGAGCAGCAGCAGCAGACTGGCTTCCTTGACAACCGGCTCAACCGGTCCATCGGCCAGCTCGATCGCCGATTCCGCGAGCTCGAATCGCGAATCGACTCGCACTCGGAGTCGCTCCGGCTCGCCCTGCACGGCCTGGCAGCTCTGGAGGACACGGCGGCTCAGGCAGAGTCGGCCGCTGCAGCGGCCCAACGTGAAGTGGCGGCCTGGTCCTCTGTGGACTCGCTGACCCCAGCCCAGTGCGCCTCAGAGCCCGCCAGGCTGCAGGAGTTCCTGAGCGGCACCCTGGAGCCCCTGACCCGCCTGTCAGCCAGTCTGGAGCGTCAGTCTCAGCAACTGTCAGAGGCTCGAGTGGTTCTCAATCACGATTTAGCCAGCAGATTAAACTATATTAGACAGCAGGTTATGAGCATGCGATCGGCTATTGAACATCGGTGCGGTCTGTTGGCTAATCTTCGAGAGCAACAGCAACAACAACAACAACAACAACAACAACAGCAACAACAACAACAACAACAACAACAACAACAGCAAAGACAGTCTTTAGTTCCCAATGTCATGACTGCATCCTACGCTTCCATGACAGGCTCTGTGCATTCTGTACAACAGCAACAGCAACAGCAGCATCAACAGACAGCTCATCCAGCCGTATCTAACAGCGTCCGACCTCCTTGGCAACGAATGCTTCATCCTAACGTAGTCAGCTTCCCTATTATCGCAATGCCGACACCCGAGAAACCAGCTGGGATCATCCGATCATGGCCGAGCTGATGCAGAGCCTCACGGAGCTGAACTATATCCGGTATGCGGCTTACCGGACCGCCGCTAAGCTACGCAGACTACGCGGGCCCTGTACTTGGATCTGGTGTCGCTAGGCTCCGCGCTGAGGTGTTCAGAGATCACGGCATTGGCACCGCGGCTGCCGGAGATCGACTCATTGACGTGTCCCAGATGACCAGCTGTCTAGCTGGCTGTTTGCCAGATGTCGCACACGCGGTGGCGAGGCGGCAGCAGCGGCAGTAGTGCTGATGCCGGCCTACAAGCCCAGACTATCGACCTGAGCTTGAATTGGCTGCTCAACGTCTACGATCACGTGAGAAGCGGTAGACTCCGTGTGCTCAGCTTCAAAGTTGGCCTGGTGCTGCTCTGCGCTGCTGGGTTAGAAGACAAATATCGGTGAGCGATGTGGCTGCTTGTGTTTTCTGA
>NIVC01004016.1:37810-64290 GCA_002269645.1 Macrostomum lignano | reverse complement strand
TGATTTTGCACTGGCATAAACTGCTCATTATTTTGATGCTGTACTGGCATAAACTGCTCATTATTTTGATGCTGTACTGGCATAAACTGCTCATTATTTTGATGCTGCACTGGCATAAACTGCACTGCGTCTTCGTACTCGTCTTCACTTTCTGAGTCATTGTACACATTCGGCTGGCTATTGGCTAGCTGTTCCCTATTGTATTGTTTCCTCTGCTCTTTTGGCTTAGTACTCGCTTCTTCTTCCGGATAATCTGCTTGCGGTACTTTCATTAAATTATCCCTATGCATAATAAGTTCTTCCTTTCTAGCCTTCTTATTTTTGGTAACTGGTCTAATCTTAAAGACTACTTCTGATAATTGTTCTACAATTTCGTAAACTGCCCTTTGTTTTCTGTGAAATTTGTTAGCTTCTGTGTTAGCAATTACTGGATTATTGATAAATACTAAGCTTCCTACAGGCAATGTTTTCGGCTTAGGCTTATTAGAGTACTCCTGCTCACGGTTTTGCTGCACTAATTTTAATCTCTTTCTTGCTAGTTCTTGGCCTTCCTGCAGATTCTGCTGATGTTCCTGGACATAAGATGGCAGGTCCTGAAACTGCTTTGGCTCGTTCAGCTCATTGTCACAGGGCATTCTGGCCTCTCGTCCAAAGACTAAATAGTGCGGACTAAATCCTGTGGCAGTGTGCGTGCTGGTTCTCAGAGCTGTTATGCAACCTGGCAACAGAACGTCCCAGTTGGAATGCTCCTTCTCCAGTAAACAGGTGAGAATTGATTTAATCTGCTTATTAAGGTTTTCTACTAAGCCATTGCTCTGCGGATGATAACTAGTTGTTCGAGTGTGTCTAATGCCATAGAGGTCTAAAAATTTCTTAAAGGCCCTACCAGTGAACTGTGTTCCCTGGTCTGTGTGAATCCATTGTGGAATCCCAAAATCAGCGAAAACTCGTTCTTGTAGAATTTTGATAACTGTTTTAGCCTTCTGATTCCTAATTGCGAATGCGAATGGAAATTTGCTAGTGCTGTCTATGACTGAAAGTACATATTTGTTTCCTGATTTGCTAGTTTGGCCAATAGGTCCTATTAGATCTATGTGCAATCTACCGAACGGTTCGACTACAGGATAGTTCTGAATTGGTGCCTTAATTCTTCTTCTAGTTTTGCTTTCTAGGCATGATTTACATTTGGCTACGTAGCGTTCAACTGCTGTTGCTAATCCTGGCCTCCAAAATCGAATTTTAATTCTCTGATAAGTTTTATCTCGACCTAGGTGTCCCGCTAACGGTGAATCATGGAATTGGTGAAAGACTTCACTATCCAGAGACTTGGGCAACACTACTTTTGGATCAGTCTGCCCCATAGATAAGTCTACTTTGAGTACGCCGTCCTCAATTCTGAGCAACTCATAGTAACCTAAGAGGTTCCTACAGTCGTGGGTTAACTCTAGTCGTTCTTGAAATGTCGGTTTAGGCGAGTCATTCTCAATTAAATTTCTAACAAAGCCTACCGCCGGATCGGCTAGCTGTGCTGCGATCAATTGGTCACGGCGAACTGGGCTACGGAGATAGTCACTGAGCAGGGCATTGCATGCAGGCGGATTTCCGGTTTTAGGCTCCTGTCCCTGTCTATTGTCTAGCCTACTGCTACTAAAGATCGGAGTATTGTGTCGGTTCGTGACAGTGTCTTGTGACGAACAGCATGACGGAACTCCACTGCTCGAGCTACAGGTTTCAGCGAACGCGGAATTGCCTGAGCTGACAGTACAAGCTGATGCTGGGTCTGTATTCACAGTTGCCCTACAGCTTAGCGACCTGGCATGTGGGGACATCTCTTCCGGTTGAGGATCAGGGATCCTGGATAGAGCGTCAGCATTCACATGTTTAGGGCCACTCCTATGTTCTATCTCAAAATCAAATTCGGAAAGTCTTTCGATCCAACGACCTAAAATGCCTGTCTGTTCGGTTTGGCGAAGCAACCAGGTTAGGGCATTGTGATCAGTGCGCACCTTAAAATGTTTTCCTACGAGGTAAAATCTAAAATACTTCAGCGAGTCAACAATCGCTAGAAGCTCCTTCCTCGTAATCGGATATCTAGTTTCTGACTGCCTCATCTTCCGACTATAATACGCGATCGGTCTTTCTATGCCGTCGCTCTGAACTTGATTCAAGACCGCCCCAATTCTGACATCTGATGCATCAGTGTCTAACACAAAATAAACTTGGGGGTCTGTATTGAACTCTGGGTAAGCAAGCACTTCTTCGGAACACATCCGTTCCTTCAACAATTCGAAGCATTCATCATGAATCCTGGTCCATTTGTCCTGGATACATTTGATGTTCTTCTTAGTTAACTCACAGAGTGGTGCTGCTACCTCGGCAAAATCTCTAACGAATTTTCTATAGTAATTACAGAGTCCGAGAAAACTTCGAAGCTCTGTCACAGATTTAGGTTTCGGCCAGTTCCTAATTGATTCTAATTTCGACGCATCTCTCTTAATTCCTGTTTTGCCTATGACGTGTCCTAGATATTGTAATTCTGATTTGAAAAGGTGACATTTCTTAGCCTTTAGTTTCATGTTAGCTTGTATTAGTCTCTTGAGCACTTCTTTCAGGTTTTCTAAATGCGATTCAAAGTCTGCACTATAAACTATTACATCGTCTAAGTAAGCTATGGCGAACTTTTGTGCAATGTCCTTAAGAACTAAGTTCATGCACCTTTGAAAAGTTCCTGGAGCTCCTTGCAATCCCATTGGCAATACTTCGTACTCAAACGAGCCTCGATGTAAGGTTGGAAAGCTAGTCTTGCACTTATCTTCTTCCCTAAGAGCTATCTGATAATATCCCGAAAATAGATCTAACGTAGAAAATTGACTGGCTCCATGGAGACATGAAAATGTTTCATTGATATTAGTTATTGGATACGGAAAGTACTCCGATTTATTGTTTAGTGCTCGATAGTCGTTAACTAATCTCAGCGAACCGTCTTTCTTAGGTACTATGACTAATGGAGTCGAGTACTGCGAGTAACTAGGCCTAATTATGCCTCTAGCCAACATGAAATCCAACTGCTCATCTACCTCCTTGATCCAATGAGGTGGAATCTTCCTAGCTGGTATCTGAACTGGGTTGTTATCCTTCAAGATAATTTCATGTGTGACTAAATGCGTTCTGCCTAAGTCTAACTCGTGCTGCGAGAAAGCTGCTGAATGTTCCTTGACGACCTCGATCACCTTTTGTCTCTGTTCCTGAGTCAGTTCAGTTCCTATGTTAATCTCACTAATCCAGTCTTCTGACTTCTCCTGTACCTGACTGATCTTTTCTCTGCTTCCGCAAGACTGCGTGCTCTTATTCTGCTCCTCTTCTGGCTGTTCCTTCAGATAGTTAAGCTCGCTAGCTAAGAGTGGTTTAGCCATCCCTACTAATGCTGATGCTGGTACCTTAGCTTCCTGTGAACTGGTGTTAATTACTTCTAAATAAGCTTCCCCTTGTCTTAGAGTTACTAAACTTGGCACTACGGTTACCTTCTCTGTTCTAGTCTTTAATCCTGATCTGAGTGGCTCAACAACTGATGGCACTCCGAAATTAGTTTCACTACCTGCTGCTAATCTGACCTTGACTAATCCTGAACTATTGGCTGGAACTGTCGTCTTTTCTGCGACATAAATTCTCCTAACCTGAGGCTTAGCTCTGCTTGATCGAAGCGGAATTCTAGTTCCTTGTTTCATGGTCAGCATTCCTGCATCGAAGTCAATAGTAGTACAATAATTTTGGACAAACGTCACACCATTGTCTACATCTGCGTCACATAAGAGAAACTCAACTTCCTCTTCGAAATCGCCAAATGTTGCCTTAATAACTACGAAACCCTTAATTGGAATAGGCTCTTCCATAAAAGAAACAATTCTATTGTCCCAATGCTTAATTAGATGCCTATTCTTGCCAGTGAAAAGATGCTTCCAGGTTTCGCGTCCTAAGATATTTCTATTACTGCCAGTGTCTAATAGATAAACTATTTCCTTATTTAAAATGCTGCCAGTGATGTACGGATCGTAACTTTGTTTTTTAGTTTGTTCAGTTAATTTTGGTTGTTTTAGCTGCTGCTCACTAGAATAAGGTTGCTGTTGTGGTGCGTTTGAAAAGTGCTGAGAGTAAATGTTCGGCTGATTAAATGATTGATTAAATGATTGCGCATACGTACTGTTATACACTGAAGGATTCAATTCACTATTTACAGAAAAACTATCGCTGCTATTTACAGGTTGTGAGGCTACAGACTGTGAGGGATCTACTGCTGGAAAGCGTTGCCTCCGACGCTTCCGTCTACTCCGTTTCCCGAATTCTGCTGCTGAGGGTAATGCGGCTGCGGGTACTGCGGCTGCATTTGCTGCTGTGGGTACATCGGCTGCTGATACTGCGGCTGCTGATACTGCGGCTGCTGATACTGCATCTGCTGCTGAGCCGGGTACCTAAGCTGGTTCTGAGGATGTGGCTGTCTACAATTCTTAGCTAAGTGACCTAGCTTGCCACACCTGTTACACTTTACTGGGGGACGCCCTTGCTGATTCTGGCCTTGCTGCTGCTGACCTGACGGCTGCTGCTGCTTGACCTTTTGCTCAACGTTCTGGTGGTGTCGGAGTAACTCCTGAAGCACCTTCTGCTGGTTTTCTAGCGCCTCACCCTGCTTGCGGACTAATTCCTTCAAGCTATTCTCAGCTTCTTCTCCTCCAGTTGCCTTACACTGCTGCGGGTCTCTACCTCTGCGAGACATAGCGTACGCCATTTCGATACGTCGCAAGACTCGACGTGTCTCTTGAAGCGAGTTTACCTGAGCTAGCAGTAGCTTTTCCCTAGTCTCTGGGGCAACCCTAACACCTCTGATAAATTGTTCCACCACCTCTTCCTGTCTCTGATCGTTAGTTAGATGGGGAAACGCCCTGCATGCTAGCTCTGTCAGTTTTTCAGCGTAGTCATCAGTGCTCTCAGTTTTGCACTGGAACCTACTACGGAACTCTTCCCTAGCTTCTTGAGCACTACCTACATGCGTGAACCGCTCAATTAGTCTATCCTTAAAGTCTGCGTATGCTAGATTAGGGTCTAAGTTTAGCCTTGTCACGATAGCGAACGCTGACTGAACATCTAGGTTAGACAGTAGCTCATTCTTCCATTCAGCTGGGGGTATCTCATCTGCGATACACCTCTGCTCGAAAGCCTGAATCCACACGTCTATATCCTGATTAGGCGTGTACTTTTGGATCCTAATATGTTTCCTAATGTCTAGCCTGTCTCTAATGCCTTCAGCCAGTGCTTCTACTACGTCATTCGCTTCCATATTAGTTTATTTTTAGGTCGGATTTTAGAATTAACGCTTCTGGTTTAATAATTTTGGTCAGTTAAATTGGCAAGACTCCGAATTTAGCTGCTAATTGCCTAATGGTAAGACTTTAGTTAATAAAACAGCAGTGACTCTAGTTTTATTACTTCCGCCTTACTTCTGGTCTTAATTGAGACTTTACTAATCTTCTAGCGAAGGAACTAAGTTAAAATTCCTTTCAGGAGCGTTAATCCGTTCCTAATCCGTTAATCCGTTAATCTGAGATTAGACGATCTTAGACCACTGACTATGTACATTAATCTCTAATTTAGAACCTAATTAGTAATTTTGTGTTAGTTTTAGTTCTAATTTCAGCACATAGGAGTTAATCCGTTAATCCCTTTTCTAATCCTGAGCTCCAGTCTAATGTATGCGTTTCTCGGGTATTCTAATCCTCTAAGCTGCCACCAATTGGAATGGGCGTGTAACCGCGGCTAAGCTACTGGTTCTTATTGCTAAGGATTATGAGCGGATTGCTATCTGTGGTACTGCTTAATGTTTGGTAGTTCGCTGCCACCAGGTTCCTGCTGTTCCTTAATTCTAGCTTTTAGGCTTAAAGAACCAAGTCAGGACACCAATTTGGATTTAGTTAACACAAAAAAAATTTTATAATAGAAAAGTGAATTACGGTACAAAAGTTAGTTTTGCTTTTACATTAATTCCCTATTTCCTTATTCCTGCTATAGTGCTTGGGCAAGACTCCCAGTTTTTAGAGGCAAGACTCCTCTGTGCAAGCCTATCCCTTATATTTCCCTTTCCTTACCACTTCTTCGTGAACTCTCTAAGTTTAAACAGGAGAAGACACTCCAACGAAGGTCCGAGTTTTCTTTCCCGAGAGCCCAACTGCTCTGTATTTCTAATGGAACCCCAATTTTATCCACTTAACCCCGCTCTAATTATTTCCCCGGGTTGAAACTACTGATAGTAGGGTAAAAGCATATCTAAACCTGTAAAATTTCCGTTTCTAAAATAATGCCCTACTACAATTATAAATTATAATGTGAGCAAAAAAAGATAAAAACAGTAAAGCACAAAGCAGTGCTGCAATTTCTTAATTCAGTAAAATTTCAGGCGTGAATGGAATGGCAGCAAAAGTCACGACATTGGCCAGGGTAAAGATACTCGATTGGATGATAAAGAACTCTACTATTACCTGTAAATAATAGCACGTACGCTCACGTCATGCGAAAAGTAGATCGTACCATTTTTTATTATCACGGCGGTCGCACGCGCCATATGTATTTACGATAAGTAAAGTTATATTTATTATTGTGAAATAAATTTAATTAAAAAACTCAGTTAAATAATAATGAAATAAAAAAGTTGTTTACTTTAAATAAATAAGAGTATTTTTTGTTTAAAACAGTTTTCTGTAACTAAAATTCAACATGTGACTTTCTTCGACAACGTCAAATCGTTGTTCACTGGCAAATTATTTTTATTTGTTTATTAATCTTTAAATTCAAGGCAATTTCCCATTTAGTTTTTCGTTCACTATGTTTAGCCGCGGACTTAGATCTGAGACAAGAAGCAAAGCTAAAGAAGACCTGAAAAAAATTGTTTCGACTATTGAACATGTTAGAAAATGGTAGGTATAGGTGTCAGACATAATTTTTTGGATGCAAACACTGTTTTTACTTGCATTATGTTATGTGTTGGACCATGGCATAGGCTTTAGCCACAATACATAGAGGAGGTATTTTTATGGCAATTTATAAAGAATGTTTACACTATTTCTTAATGCAAGAACTGTCTGTCAAAATTTGGCTACTAGAGCCTTTTGTACATGAAAATACATGAAAACTTTGCCTAGGCCAGATACTATAAATTATAATATCTAGTCAATTATCTGTTACCAATTTAGGCTATTATATCATGTAGTTTCACACGTTAAATTATTTTTTTTAAATGAAAATATTATTAACTTTTAGCATTGTAAGGTCAATGATAATTGTTGATGATAACTATAAAACAATTATAAAGTTATAAAGTTTTACCTAAAAACATAGCCTATAGACTTTTGTAATTTGTCTACAATCTAGGTTGCGGATGGTATGCATTTACGCCGGAACTTTTCCGATGTACAAAACAGCCACCCTAAGTCCTTGGCATACACAATCGGCGTACACAACCCCTGGCAAAACTTTGTTGGCATACACTATTGGTGTACATAAGTAACACTAACACAGCCAGGCATACTTTTTTGGCATACAAATTTTGGTGAATAAATTCATGCCATGCATGAAAATTGTAATGTAAATTAACATTTTTATGTAAAGTAACGGAAAATTTGTATTGTCAGTGATAAAATTTTTGAACCTTTGAAATTAACAATGAATAAAATTATTGTGAATTTTTGCTAAGAGTAATAATTTTGCATCAAATTTTTTGTAGGTATAATTTAAGTTAGTTTAAATTGAAAATATTCATAATATTTTAAAAACACATTTTACACAAAAGCCTTTCTTAGAAAACTCTACTCGTAAAAACTGTATTACCTTTTTTAAGTATTTTTGGCAGACATTTTAGCGCAACATTTTGTTTTTGGCATACATTGGCATACAAAGTCCTTGACGCCCAAATTTAGTCCGGCATACACTGATACATGATCCGCACACTGGTCTACAATTATCCAATTATCCAATATATTTTCCAATGATAAATATAAAGCAGTGGTGAAATTTTGGTTAAAGTTTAATGGATATATTTAATGGAAAAAGTTCAAAATGCCCTATAATATAGTTTGATATACATATGCCTTATTTCCCTGATTTGTACTGGCTATGCAACTTACTTTTTGACCAAAAAATGTGACTTACAAAAGAAACCCTAAACCAAGTCAATGCAATTTTGGGTAACCAATATAAATAACTATAACTGTCTTATTAAGGATAAATGTCTTGTTATCTAATTAGTATATTCTTTGGGATAGGAATTTTTGTGACTTACCTTTGGTCTATCGTAATTTATAATAGCTAGATTAGCTAGGTTGGCTAGCAGTTGCGCATGTATAGCTTGATATAGTAACAATAGGCAAAACACTAACCTGTTAAACATCTTATCCAATATATCCATCTATTGTATATTAGTAAGTTACATTTTAATGCATGCTACCTTAGATGCATTGGCACTAATGAGTAGAGGTCAGATGGGATTGAAATCTTCAGGTGGGATTGGGATTGGGATTGGGAATGTTTTTTATTGGGATTGGGATTTGGGAATTGAGATCAGGTCTTTTAGTGTATTGTAGTTTGTAAGTCCATATAAAGTTAAACAAAATTGAGCAAAAAATGTCAAGATCATAAGTAAAACACAACAAAATTGATGCAAAGTTTTGTAATGAACAAAGTAATGATATAATGAATGCAAGTTAAAACAAAATACATTTAAATAATTACTAATTCTATAAACTTTTGATCAAAAGACCTGTTCCCAATTCTTGTGTTTTTTAGGGTCAAGATCCTGGTCCCGCAGAAATATAATTTTTCTTGGGATCCCAGGATTTTAGGATCTGGGATTGGGATCCTATAAGACCTCTATTAATGAGTTGCACAAAGCATATGGGTCAAAGATAGTCAAGGTAAGGAGTAGCAAAGCATAGTAAGAGTGTAGAGTTAGACTATATAATTTTTATATTGCTAAAGGTAGTATTTAGCAATAGCCAATCTAGATAAACATGTAATATAAATATTTTGGTACAATTAAAATATATGCACATTAGAATGAAATATTAGTTTTAATTGTCAAAAACTATGAATTTATCTATTTTGCTAATTATATAATTCATGATATATTAATGAATTTGGCATTCTTTTTGGTTCCCTTCGATAATAATAAAATTAATTTGTTAATGAATTCAGTATAACCTAGTAAGTATTTGTGCAAGCATAAATGCAGTTTCTCATATTAAATTATACATATATTTCATACAATTACATGATATTAATATTTTGGAGATAAAATTAACTAAGTTAACCAAATTATATATCAGCCAGGCCTAATACTTGGCTAGGCCTAGCCACTGTATCATAGAATATATGTTTTATATAATTCCTACTAGTGCAAAACATCCAGATCATACAGTTTGGCTAGTTATCAAAGATCACCTATTAGAATTATTGTTGTTAGTGTAGGTGGATGCCTAGCTATATCTTTGCAGCTAAAACGAGCATGGATTTAAACAAAAAATAATTTAACAAGGGAAACTGCATTTATAGTCTTATGTACTAGCAAATCTAGTGTGGCCCCCCTTTGGGGCACCCAATTTTAATAGTCCGCTGCAAGGTAGACTCAAACCTGGGACCTTTCGCCTATCCTAAACCTGGTCCTAGTGCCTACAGTGTGGCTACTCCGCCTATTGATTGGAGGGTGACAAAATCAGCCATATATTCTTTGGCACTGCAATCAAATACATAGCAATGATAGGCTACTCAGTGCACGGGTTGCATACAGGCAGAGCCAATGCTCAGTTAAGTGAAATCTATAAATTAGATTTAAGTCTAGAGGAACTAATTCACAGTCAGCAGTTCTTCTTTGTCCAGCACCTCAGTCCCCTTAGAAAACTGCAATTTGCTCAATTGCTCAGCATTTTATGGCTCACTAATCAATTTTCGACACATATTGGCAGTTTTAAAAAGCTCAGCATTTAGCACTACCTTTAACAAATTTAGCACCATTGTCTGCAGTTTAGTAATTTTGTACTTTTATGGAGCTAGACAATAGCCATTGATGAGATCAGTTATACTCAAAGCAGTTTTTACAAATCAAATTGTGGAACTGCTAATTAATTAAAAATGTTTCAATTGAAATTAATCAAAAAAGTTCCAATCAGTCAAGGCCCAAGCTACAAATGAATGAATGAATTTAATTTTAATTATCTGCCAGGGAGGCAGATTTGAACCTTTGACCTTACGCCTATCCTAAACCTAGTCCTAGTGCCTACATTGTGGCTACTCCGCCTATTGATTAGAGGATGACAAAATCAGCCATATATGCTTCAATTAGATAACAAGGCATTTAGCCCTAATAAGACAGTCATGTTACTCTTGCCATTTACCCAAAATTGCATTACTTTTTACTATATAGGGTTTCTTTCATAGGTAAGTCACATTTTTTGTCAAAAAGTAAATACAAGCCAATGTAAATCAGAGGGTTGCGCATGTATGCTATACCACACAAACAACTTTTATAATATTACTATTTGCACTTTAATTTTTTTTGCTATTGCATCATAATGAAATCTAAAATTCAAAGGCTAAAGGCTAGTTAGTTGGTTAGTTGCCCAAAAACAATTTTTTAGTATAAAAGAAGATAAATTCTAATCCCTTTTTACCCTGATATTAGTACCTCAAGCCATAGTTCTGTAGGCTATTATTCTCTAGGTTATATCACAATCAGTTTTGATAAGCTGCTGCTAGCCAGGGGCATAGACCCCCATGACCCCTCCCCCCCAGCCAGCTGATCCAGGCCAAATTTTCAGGCCCCATCCCCCATTGCTGAGGCCTAGCACCCCCTGCCCTCAGTTGTTGCTGTGAGCCTGTGACTGACTGTGACCTCCCCCAGAAAGAAATCCTGGCTATGTCACTGCTGTTAGCTTGTCAAAAGGCACATTGAATTGTGCTAGTTTATATATCATATTACAATTCAGAGCTCACTATTAGTTTCTTGTGTTTGCAAAATATTTTATTGTTTCTTTATATTTTTTATTTTATTTTAATCTGAATATTTGTTTAATTCTTACTAATTTCATTCTTACTTCTAAATCAGTAACATTCTCACTTATTATGTATTAAGCAGTTTATTTTTGCCCTGATCTAGAATATATTTCTTGGAATTATTTGTATAAATATTTCTTTGTTTCTAGGTATTGAAACATATCCAGTCCTTAAGCATTACCAAGATTAGTGGGTCACAGAGTTTTTAATTCTTTATATGTACTCTTATTTCTAAGGTCTATTTTGTTTTACTTTAGTCTCTTTCTTAGTATTCTACATATTAGTAGTATATATGGTATTTCCTTTTATTTCACTCTGAAAAATTCATAGTTCTTAAAACAGTTTCTAAGTCTCAAACTAAAAGTTTTTTTAATTAAAATTTAAAGTTGAAAATTTGTTGGATTATCAACCAGTTTGTTTCTATTTATATTTTTAGAAGACCTAGTCAATAGTAATTCTGAGAGAGTAATAGTAATTTGTTTACTTTAAAAAAGGGTACTCAGTTGCATATTTGAGGTAAGATTTTATTAATTTTAAGGTTTTGTTTAGTTAAGTTAGGGGGTAGTTAGCAGCTATATAGCATGAATGGATGCTTTTTAAAAAGTACAGCAAATTGAATAAATATAAATGTCAAGGTCAATTAATTAAAAAACTATTTAATTGTAAAAAGAACAATCTATAATTGTATTCTGTTGTAATCAAGTTGTAATTAAGTTCTTGCATTTATAGATTTTCATTTTTAATATTGCAAGTATTTTGCATTTTAGCACAGTTTAAATGAAAAATTTCTTGATGCATTCTTGCAACCATATATAATAATACTTTTTATTTACTTTTGTCAAAAGGGTTACTGTTTTAGGCATTGTAATACAATTTTTAAAAATTGAATTTTTTATATGCTTTTTTCACTTGATGTTAGCAAGTCTTTATAATAATATCATTTTTATTTTTATATTTATTTTATCTTCTTTTTTTGAAGATACTGAATAAATACATTTTTGCAAAAGGTATGAGATACAAGCATAGTTTATGGTAATAACTTAAATGTTTCAAAGATAATATTTTGCATTTCAATAATCATTTGATGGCAATAGACAGTTACAAGAACAAATGTTTTCACTGCCCATGTTTATATAGATTTATCATAGACCTTGGTATTCTTTAATTTGCTTAGTGATTTTCTGCTTACTAAATTTCGATGTCTGTGGCCATCCAATGCTTTTGATATAGACAGTAGTATAGTGCGTTTTTTAGTGTAAAAAATGGGTCCAATGGGACACAGCATAGAAGCAAATAATGAGAGGACAGCAGTTACAACTCGAAGTACATGTGCGTTGTTGCATAGTTCTTGTGTATAGTAGGCGCTGATGACGAGCAAGGCATTGGTGATTGGGCAGAATCCGTTGCGATATTACTGTGATTGCCATATCCATATTGCTGCGGTTGCTGTTGTTGGACCAGATGTAACTGTTGCAGCTGCTGGTGGGGATGATGTAGCTGTTGCTGCTGACGCATCTGCGGCTGATGCGGAGAGTATTGCTGGTGCTGCTGCAGCTGCTGTTGGTAGGCTCGAATCTGTCTTACTGAACAGGTGGGCGAGGGACAAGCGGCATTCTGATTCTCGGTCACTAGGGAGACTCCCGCGTGCACAGGGGTGGAGGCGGTCACCAGATGTGTTTCGGTCGGATGGCAGCACAGGCAGTCCTTGTACGCGAAGCAGAGTAGTATGGCCGACACGAGCGATTGCAGCAGCAGCAGGCCAATCTGGCCAGTCTCTTTTATCACAATGTAATGCCCACAGCCTCGGCAGTGTAGCTCAAAATTTGGACTCGGCGTGTACTGCTGCTGTAGAATGAGACTCAACTCCAGTATGTGCGCGATGCAGAGCAGCACGCCAATAAATGCAATCGCCAATGAAGCGACACAAAAAACTAGGCAGGTATTAATGGAGCATACGGTGCGCGTCTTGGGTACTGCCATGGTTACAGCGCCGAGTAGAACAAACGGCGCCCCAGTCCAGATACCGATGCCCATGGAGGTGAGGCCGCGCTTTATAATAAATACGGACACCTCGGCCAGCATGCAGAGAACGCCGATGCCGAAGCTGGCCCGGCCGCAGTACATGTAAATTGCCGGCCGGGCTATTCGCTGCTGATCGTACACGGACTTTTCCTGCGGAGCGTCGCCGTTGCAGAGTTTTCTTTCTTTAGTCATGATAGCAATGGTTAGAAGTCCGGCTTCCCTGCTCGAGTTACGGCGCGTTAATTCGGCTTTCAGCTTGGGCAGCAGCTAATTCATATGCCGTTTTTTGCGGTGTTTCTTCTCACACCCCCAGACTGGTGGGCGGAAAAGACAGTTGGCTAAAGCAAAAGAAAGACAGGCAGCTTAGATGGCTGACTTCGTGACACATTGCGCTCTTTTTAATACCTTCCGGGTAGGTAGCCGGCTGGGAAGGAGCGATGGGGAGGGAGGTAGACGTGTAGTCTGTCGTCGACTTTCCGCCTTGTCTGTCTCCTTCCTGCCCCACATTCTCCACTTCCCCTTCTCTTCGGCGCCATGCCCTTCTGACCACTGCGTTGCTTGTGCCGCGAACCTATCCACCCGGGTACCCGACCACCCCTCCATATCCATGCCTTCATGTTTTCTCTCCGCTTCCCGCTCTGTCCGTTGCCTTAACACGCTTTTCTTAAAGTCTACCCTTTCCTCCGTGGACCAATCCTTCTGCGATTCTACTCTTCTGTTTCTTAGCTTTACAATCTACACAACTTCTGTAGCAGCTACTGCTGACTAAGAATCGCGAATTCGCGGGTGTCGCGAGTGCTTGTGTGCGTTTAAAAAAATTAAAGATATTCTAAAGTTTGTATTGCTGGAGATGCCCTATTTCCGTCTTTCTAAAAAGTTACGATACAGTGTCAACGAGTTCAGCTCGTGTTATCGCTTGCTGCATAAAAAAGTTGCCTCTTAGGAATTATAAAAATTAAGTATTGACTATCGATCGATGAAAAGCATAGATGACCAGATGAGAACACGGTTTCTATTATGTAGAAAGAGTTTCTTCCATCCGATTATTAACCAGTTGAATGCATCCGACGTTTGGTCCCTTCTTATGCTTGACTTGGAAGTTGAAGCTACGCAATAAAAATTCGCTGGCTTTTATTGTGTATTACTAAGTAAAATACTGTTTGAACTACGTGCAAACAGAAAAGGTATTGGGAGCATGCTTATCTTTCGCCTTTTTGGCTTTATTTATTACCGTTGAGGCTGCCAGTGGCTCAAAGAAAGCAATCATATTTTATGTGCGGCGATTCAGAAAGACTAAAAAGAAGCGTGCCATTATTTTTCTGCCATAAAAACAGATGATGGCTTTCTTTTATGGCCGGAGTTTAGGATTATGCTGCTTAGCACTCGGCATCATCTTTGACTGGCAGGACTATAGGCCTGAATCGAATATTTCGCATTCCAGCGCGGTTCTTTGGCCGAATACAAATTTGGTTCTATTCAAATGCAGTATTATATTATAGTGGACACAACTTTATATTTGTTGCCTGTCTGTCATCTGTATTTTTTACTTCGAGAAGTAAAAAGTTTGTATTGCTAAACCTGATGTTGAAGTATGGGCAAGGCAGTGCTGTCTGTAAGGATGGTTATGGCAATCAAATGAAAAGAGAGACAGGCGACAGCGGCCGGACAGGGCATCGATGCAAAAGCGATAAGGAAAACTGGTCGGATGATTTAGCTAGTTGATCGTGCACTGCAGCTAAGTAGGCTTCTTATTGCATTTCTCCTTGTATGGATAGAAGCACGCTATCGCTGAGTCATGCAGCTGGTCGATGGACCAACTTCGCAGAGGGAAGGAGTTGGTAGTCAGAGATACTATAGGGTAGGAAGAGGGTAAAAATCGCCGGCGAAGCAGAGGCTGTTTGTGCTGGATTTTCAGTAATTCCACTGCAAAGTTCCGGTGACTTAGCTCTCCAGAGAAGGCCGTATGGAAAGAAAAAATAATAGGGAATGCCAAGGGAATTATTGAAGAGAAGAGAAATAGGCCTGAGCAGCACGTCTTGCATTAGCTTCCTAACCGCAAGCTGTTTTGAAGGGACCCTAAGCCAAAAACGTAGAGGAAATTAAGCTGATAAGCTTTCTATTGGAAGCAAGGGCTTTGCCTGTTTTGGACGGTAGGGATTAGAAGTCTCGACTGTATTTGGTTTGCAAATTATTATTGTTGCTGGGTATTAATCATACGAGACAAGAGAATGGTCAAATTCCCATTTGGGCTTTGGCTTTCCAGTTGTGGTTTCGCCTTAAATTTCGTTGAACCGTCATTTGCTGCGCATGATTTTGTAACTCTAGAACGCGTCATTTATTTAAGTTACGTATGCACTTTTGCCTGCCCTGGAATTTTTTAAACGTGCATGGCACTTAAATATTCAATATTCATTCGCATATGCCTCCAGCCTGTCCTAGAGACTTTCGAGTGCCTTATAAAGGCTAGAGATAGTCACTTTACCATTGGCTGCTAATCCCATTCACCTTCTATAGTGCACCCTCCTAAAACTTTGACTAAAAAGTGTCAGACAGATTTCTAATTGCATCTAGAGGGCATTGGCAGTAGGAGTTGTCTCAGTCAAGTGACTCAGTCAGAGAAATGGAAGGGTCCGAAAATAATTCAGCTATACACTTTCCTCACTCTGCATTGAGCAAGTGTGGCCTTTAATCAATAATTGCGGCGAGAATGGACGAGACCTTGAGAAAAGGGTTATTTGAATTGCTGTCCTGTTCATAGTTCGGGCTCGATCAAATCTGCATCTGTCGGCGCATGTCTCTACTACGAATTTTTTCATTTTTTTCTTTTTTGCCTCGATTTTTCGTCCGTCAGGCGACGCGGCAGAATTAATAAACATTTTCTACCAGGGATGAAGCCAACATAATGATTGGGACTGTGTTCGAGCTATTGCTGCGTATAAGCCGCGGCATACGAGAAGCCAAGACAGATTGCCCTCAGTTGCCTTAGGGGCCGGCTTTGCCAGCTTCTTGCGGCGTTTTGTACTTGGGCGGGCAGTCCGAAATGTTGCCAGTCGATGACAGACTGGTGCGACTTCTGCTACTACTGACTGTTCTTGCAGGCAGGCCAATGCAATCTAGTGACCTCGGGGCTCCTTCCTATAGCCCGCCCATTGATTTCGATCGCGAAAAATCTCGCCCCAAATTGCATCCTCGGCAAAACTGCTTGGAAAGAAAACTGTTCGAACATTCGATTGCCAACCAAAATGGGCAGGCTCGATGGAATGAGGAATAATAAAGAAAAATCAACAACTAACGAGTATTCAATGAACAGCGACAGGCAAAAGTGCAAGGAGGACTTTGTGAAATTTCCCTACGGAAATAAGTAGCGGATAAATTCCGGCATCGGCATCCCACTATATTTTTTGCTTAAAAAGTTAAAAATTCGACTACCCTAAATAGCCGTAAGGCGAACCAAGAAATTGCAGTATTTGAATTTTTCAATGAAGCACTGGGGCTTTGAGATTGTCAAAAAATATTGAGTCTATCCGCCCTCCAGGAAGCCCAGCTTTGTATTGGGAAAAATTGATTTTTTTATCTTGTACGAGTACGCTGAGTACTGTTCGATTTTTGCCTCGAATCAGGCGATAATTATGTATTAAAACCCTCGTAGATTTTTGAGCGGCATGAGTTGGAGACGCGAAGTGTACAAGTATTAAACTTTGCCTTCTCTGTTCTGTCTTGGTCCCGGTACTCTGAGCTGTCTGCACTCTCTAATGCAGATCGACAAGGCGACAGAAATACTATAGAATAATATGCTTAGAGATTATGGCAGGAATGCAACTGCAAAATAAGCCTGTCATATCCAATCCATTTCCTCTGCCTCAGCGTTGCTCTAAGTTGTTCAGCATTCACTTGCTTCTCTGCCAAGGGACGGATGCATTATTTACGAATCGAGCAGCTCTCGCCTTCTTCCTTACCACTATCGGTCCACTTGGTATCCCTCGCTCCTTGCCTAATGCAGTTGATAGCTTCAGCCAGCAGCTTAACCTAATTGCACTGGAAACGAGCACCATCTCCCAGTTTGAATGAACTCGGCCCGCCCTCTCTTTGGCTGGAGCCGCTGCTCTTGAAGTATTATAGAATAATTTTCAAAACTTCTCTCCTTCCTAGCTCATCCTTCATCTCCTTACAAGAATGGTTCGATCTATCCAGTTTATTGGTACTTTTGTGCGTTCGCACTGCCCATTAGAAGTATCTGTCTGCATCGCAGAGGGTACGCATCATTGCACCGTTTTCAGTGTATATTGCTGAGTAAACCTCTTGTTCCGTCCACTCTATGCTAGACTAGTAAGCCATATGCTGTTGCAGCATGCTTTGTTTATTAGAACTTCGTGCTGTTCCAACTTTTCGTAGTAGATCTGGATGAATTCTGACCAAATTTATGACGGATGGTCTTGATTTTTTATTTCATAGTGTTGTACCATTAAGTAATGGAAGTTTTTTGGGTACGTATACTTAGCCACAATAATAGCATATATTAGTTTTTTTATTCAGCTGTAATTTAAAAAAATTCTAACAGCCACTCGGTAGGATCGCTGGGGGAACTGTTTATGCAATAGATTGACGTCCACTTATAGCACACTTTAATTTTTATTGACTTTGCTAAGTAGGGCTAAGGGAATGATTTTATGTGCAAAATATTTCTTCCCGATCCGAGTTCAAGGACTTCTTGAAGTATAACCCGAGTTGATTTACCACTTTTATAACGCTGGACAGTGACTTTTCGAAGGCCAAAATGTTTTTAAATGTTTGTACGCTTTGTCCAGTTTTTAGTTAATCTTAGACTTTAATACACTTTGAGATAAAACTTTAAAATGAAACGTTTTTTAAGTTTCAAAAAGATGGTTGCTGCAGTCGTAAGCTTTTGCCGATGATGCCAATCGTTATTTTAAAGGTGTCTTGTGAATTTGCACAAAGTGCATAGTGTACTTTTGCAACTTTACAAGTTTTTTAATCAATCATGAATTTTATTTCTGTATAATAGAGAAAGTCCAACGTAAATAATTTCTAACAACAATACTAATAAGACAACTTTATTTATTCCTATTAAACTTTAGGGAGAAGAAATGGGTGCACATCAAGGACACAAGTTTAACCGTGTACAAATGGATTCCATGTAAGTGAAATACGCAAGCAATGTTTATTACAGTAACATTCACTATAGTCGATTATTTAAATGATTCGATTTTCAAGGTCACCTGAATTTTAAAATCTGCACCCGCCGATCACCCCGAGGTGACACTAACAGTACATAGAAATCTTCTCTTATCCCCGAACTTCCAGCCGCCGAACAGAATTTCACCCGGCACAAGCCCAAGCCCTACCAGGTGTCCGACAAGGCCCGCTTTGCCCTGTCCGGCCCCGAGGCTGCCTCCTCGGCCACGCCGGACGAGGCGGCGGCCGCCGCCGCCGTAGCTGCAGCAGCAGCGGACGCAGACGCCGCCGCGGCCGCTGTAGCCGTTGACAGCGCGGCAGCCGTGGACACTAGCAGCATCATTGCTCCGATGTCGTCCGCTTCAGCGGTAGCGGCGGCGGCTTCTTCAGCGCCAACCGGCCTGGATGTCGATCTGGACTCAGCTAACGGCGACTCCAACATCGGCTTGGGCGGCAGCCTGGGCGTCGGCGATTCCAACAATTCGCCGCCGACCAACCTGCTGATGGACGACGACAGCAAATCGGGCGGCACCGAGTTCACCGCCGGCAGCTGCCAGGGCCCCGGCGGACCCAGCGAGGACAACACCAATAGCGACCTGATGTCCGCCTGCCAGGACGCCAGCCAGGACGGGCCGCCGGCCGCTAAACGCACCAAACAAGATTTCTAACCGCTTGGCATTGATTCTTGGCGCTCTTTACATTTTCGCGTTTGGAAATTACACATATTAACCAAAAAGTCTTTAGATAACGACATAGCTGTCTGTCTGTCTGTCTGTCTGTCTGTCTGTCTGTCTGTCTGTCTGTCTCTCTGTCTGCATGTCTGTCTGTCTGCATGTCTGTCTGTCTGTCTGTCTGTCTGTCTGTCTGTCTGTCTGTCTCTCTGTCTGCATGTCTGTCTGTCTGCATGTCTGTCTGTCTGTCTGTCTGTCTGTATGTCTGTCTGTCTATCCCGTCTCAGTGTTTGTCTGTCTGTCTGTATGTCTGTCTGTCTGTCTATCCCGTCTCAGTGTTTGTCTGTCTGTCTCTGTATGTCTGTCTGTCTGTCTATCCCGTCTCAGTGTTTGTCTGTCTGTCTGTATGTCTGTCTGTCTGTCTATCCCGTCTCAGTGTTTGTCTGTCTGTCTGTATGTCTGTCTGTCTGTCTATCCCGTCTCAGTGTTTGTCTGTCTGTCTCTGTATGTCTGTCTGTCTGTCTATCCCGTCTCAGTGTTTGTCTGTCTGTCTCTGTCTGTCTGTCTGTCTGTCTATCCCGTCTCAGTGTTTGTCTGTCTGTCTCTGTCTGTCTGTCTGTCTGTCTATCCCGTCTCAGTGTTTGTCTGTCTGTCTCTGTCTGTCTGTCTGTCTGTCTATCCCGTCTCAGTGTTTGTCTGTCTGTCTCTGTATGTCTGTCTGTCTGTCTATCCCGTCTCAGTGTTTGTCTGTCTGTCTCTGTCTGTCTGTCTGTCTGTCTATCCCGTCTCAGTGTTTGTCTGTCTGTCTGTCTGTATGTCTGTCTGTCTGTCTATCCCGTCTCAGTGTTTGTCTGTCTGTCTGTCTGTCTGTCTGTCTGTCTGTCTGTCTGTCTGTCTATCCCGTCTCAGTGTTTGTCTGTCTGTCTGTCTGTCTGTCTGTCTGTCTGTCTATCCCGTCTCAGAGTTTGTCTGTCTGTTCATATGTCCACGTCAGTCTGTCTATCTGGATGATCTAAGATAATGTCAATCTGGGTATCCAAAATGGACTTTTCAGAGGCGAAAACTTTCGTTACTTTGACGTTGCTTGGCGCATTCTGAAAAATTTCCGGTGTCCAAAGTGTGAAATAGACAAGCGTAAACGATTTTTTTGTTAATATTGGCTGCCGCATTTGCACTTTTCTTGTTAGAAACAATAACAGCTTTGTCTGGATTATAATGCTAATTTAGGCTTGGAAAAAATTAAATAATATTACGAGTAATAATAAAGCTTTTATTATTGTTAATTTGCACCAAATATCCAATGTGCGTGTTTGTGTGTCCTCTTTTTCGTGTTCGTCGCTGCTCTTATACTCTTATATAAGTATATCTGATCTTCTCATAGCTGTTTTTAATTGCTTGCTGTTAATTTGCTTTATTCGTTGTTCATACTCGATATTTTATAATTTATGGCCCTTCCCTGGATTTTTTAACTGTTTCAAGTTTCGCGTCAAGTGTTACCAAAATGTTTTAGACTTGACTTCTGGAGTCTGCAGGTAGCGTAATTATTGCCTCGTTATCTTTTTTGATTATCTTGTTTACAATCGGAATTTTCATGTTTTGGGGCATGATTGGCAATTATTGTATTACTAATAGCAATTGGGAAACACCAAGACATTTCCGCAGCACGTCGAGTGTGCGAGAATCTTTCTAAAAACAGCAACTGGGAACCACCCATAGATTTCCGCAGCATGGCGGGTGTGCCAGAATCTTTCTAAAAATAGAAACTGGGAACCACCCATAGATTTCCGCAGCATGGCGGGTGTGCCAGAATCTTTCTAAAAATAGAAACTGGGAACCACCCATAGATTTCCGCAGCATGGCGGGTGTGCCAGAATCTTTCTAAAAATAGAAACTGGGAACCACCCATAGATTTCCGCAGCATGGCGGGTGTGCCAGAATCTTTCTAAAAATAGAAACTGGGAACCACCCATAGATTTCCGCAGCATGGCGGGTGTGCCAGAATCTTTCTAAAAATAGAAACTGGGAAACACCCATAGATTTCCGCAGCAAGGCGGATGTTTCTTTCTCTTTCTAAAATCTTTCTAAAAAACTATAGACTCATAGATTTCCGCAGCACGTCAAGTGCCGAGAATATTTTTTAAATAGTACCTGGGATTCCCCGTAACCAAAGTCTGGTTTGCTCCACAGAAATTATTAATACGTATTTTATTGCTGCTTAAAATTGTTTTACTGTATAGCGGTTGCATTGTTTTTATTGAGTTTCAATTGAACACAATTGATTTTATTCAATTTTAATTTATGTTAAATGACTCTTCAAATTGCAAACTCAAATGTCAATGGTTTATTTGATTTTATTCACAACTGTTTACAATTAATTGTTAGTTTATCTAGTCCCTTGCGCGGTGGGTTTTTATTGTCCTTTTCACTGTTAAATAAGCAGCTACCTGTTGCTTGGCTGAACTTTTGTTTTAATGAAATAAGACCACACCGGTTATATTTGTTGTAATTATTTAATGATTCCGAAACGTGTTCTGCTATTTGTGTAACACAGTTTCGTTAGCTATTACAATAAAATAAATTACCAATCTTATACAACACTGAAAGAAATCGGAAACTTTAATTTTTTACGACTAAACTTTATTTTCTTTATCAGCCAAAATATAATTTCAATTACCTTTACATTTGTGTTCCAGTCCTGGTCCCCCAGTTGCACTCAGCTGTCAAAGCATCAGCTGTCCGCCTGTCTCGAATTTCGAAGCCTACTGCTTGATCCACTGTTCATTTCCTGGCACGCGCGCTGTGTTGTGGTCTTATCCCGATGCTCCATCTCTGCCTTCCCCTCCCTCAGCTACCGTGATAAACTGCTATGCAGATGCGGCTTCCCTTCCTTCCCATGGATTCTTGAAATGCTATGCGAACTGAAGAAATCCTAGCAGCGGCTGGCTGTGCTGCAGGCGCAGACCGTCCGTCTATTGATTGAAAACAAAGCATTTTTCTCCCGTGTATTGGCTAAACGGTCTGCTTTTTGATATTCTGCTTGCAAATAATGTGGCTCTTGGACTCGTGGGTTTTTCCATTGTTGTAGGTTTTTTGACACGGGCATCTTAGCTATGACATTCCGGTTCTTTGCAGAGTTACGTTAAATATTGTTGGCCTACTACATAATAGTCACCTTTTGCGTCTATGTAGCCTCTTTGTAGAGGTCTATAGACATTTAGGCACCTACTATAGACATATGGGCACATACTATAGACATGTGGGCACCTACTATAGACACACTGGCACCTACTATAGGCACATTGGCACCTACTATAGACATTTAGGCACCTACTATAGACATTTAGGCACCTACTATAGACATTTAGGCACCTACTATAGACATTTAGGCACCTACTATAGACAGGTGGGCACCTACTATAGACATTTAGGCACCTACTATAGACATTTAAGCACCTACTATAGACATTTAGGCACCTACTATAGACATTTAGGCACCTATTATAGACATTTAGGCACCTACTATAGACATTTAGGCACCTACTATAGACATTTAAGCACCTACTATAGACAGGTGGGCACCTACTATAGACATTTAAGCACCTACTATAGACAGGTGGGCACCTACTATAGACATTTAAGCACCTACTATAGACAGGTGGGCACCTACTATAGACATTTAAGCACCTACTATAGACAGGTGGGCACCTACTATAGACATGTGGGCACCTACTATAGGCACACTGGCACCTACTATAGACATGTGGGCACCTACTATAGGCACACTGGCACCTACTATAGACATGTGGGCACCTACTATAGGCACACTGGCACCTACTATAGACATGTGGGCACCTACTATAGGCACACTGGCACCTACTATAGACAGAAACGCATCCATATTAACATCCACTAGTATTGGCGCACAGGCACTAATTTATCTTTCAAAGACAATGGCAACCCTTAGAGAACGCTTGCACCCGTCTGAATGCTGGATGCCCGAAGTTTCAATAGCCAAGCTTTATTTATTGCAAAAGTTTCCCTGCATCCTCATTACTGCCTACATCTGGTCCATGTTTACAGACACTGACTACTGCAGTTAAAGGGATTCCACCTTGCTTAGAATGCAGCCTAGCAGAGGCGGCAGCGACTTTGCCTGGTCCCTGGCCTACGGCGCCACCAGCGGCGCCATCAGCTCCGTTGTTTTCCAACCGTTGGACGTGCTGAAGACTCGAGTCCAGGCGGCCGCTGTGCAGCAGCCGGCGGCATCTCGCCGAAGCCTGCCGAGGTTTGCGGCAGAGCTGATCAGACGGGAGGGGCCGCTGGCGCTGTGGCGGGGCACCTCGCCAACCCTACTGCGGACTGTGCCGGGACTGGCAATGTACCTGGCTGCTGTGAACAGGTAATAAGGTTACCATTGGTGACAGAGCAGCTCAGGGGTTAAAACGCCCGACTCTCCCTGGTTTGATTCCGTGCGCAGCCCCCCCCCCCCCAAGGCACAGAGAGTGTACATGCCTGACACCCTGTGTGCCGCTGTACACCCTGTGTGAGCGTGTGCATGAGTGCGTGCAGCATTGGCGCGCTTGTGTGTGCTCAGGGGTCAGCGGAATGGGCAGAATTGCCTCAGCTCTGGGTGTGAGGGACGATTTCGCCGAAATGGTAGCGCCAGGGTGTTCACGGCCTTCCTGAGAATATTTTTATTTATTATTTTGAAATTACTATTAGCTTGTGGCGGCTAGTGACTTCTGGTAATTTCTTATCGTTTGAACTTGCATGGTGCAAATAGGCTCATAATTGTACAAAATACATGTATTGTGATGTACCGATTCAATCACAAGCGGATCATCTATCATCTATCTAGTTTTGGTGGACCCCATGTAGCTCAGTTGACTTAGGGAAACCCGAGCAGGGAGCAGTCGAATTTATCCAACTGGCTCGCCGAAAAGTATGCGAGTAATTTGAAACAGTTAGGCAGTTAAATCGTAAACAAAAAATCGAATATTTCTACTATAAGTAGTCGAATGCATCGCAACGATTTTTTGATGATGCGGAAACTTTTAACAACATCGCCGCCTGCAGCCTGCACGACAGACTGTCGACAAGTCGCGACGACGCATCAATCGGCGGCCTCGCTAAAGCGGCCGGCGTCGCCGCCGCCGCCAGATCCGCCACGGCTGTCGCTCTGCAGCCGCTGGTGACACTGAAGACCAACATCGAGGCTGGCGGCCGGTGCCCGCCCGGCCTGTTCAGCGCAGCCGGCTGGCTCTGGCGCGCTGGCGGCGGCCCCGCTGCCTTCTACAGAGGCTTGGCGGCAACCCTAGCCAGAGATGTGCCCTATTCTAGCATCTACTTTGCTGTGTACTCCGAGACCAATAGCTTATTAATTCACCTGCCCATATTCCTAGAAAATAATGCCAACTTCAAGTACCGCCTTGCCCGGCTCTGCTTTGCGTCCGCCTGCGGCTCCCTGATTGCCACGCTGGCCACCCATCCGGCAGATGTTGTGAAAACTCACCAACAGCTGCTGGCTGCTGGCGGCCGTCTGCGCCTGGCGGATCTGCTGCAGCGAATCCGGGATAGCGAGGGCTCGCTCGCCGCCGGCCTGACGAGGGGCCTGGCACCCAGGCTGCTGCGTAGATTGGGTTTCGGCGCCGTGTCCTGGGTCACCTTTGAAGAGCTGCGCCGGCTAAGGACTGCCCGGTCCGCACAGCCACGGTAGCGGTGTCTAGCAGTAGCACTAGTCTAATGGTATTGCCTCTTAGCCATCTTTTCAGGTGGTATATTCGTGTGCCGAACTTGATAGTGCCACTCTTCAGATAGTGCCCCTCCTTCCCGAGTGCCCCTTCTTCATGAGTTCCCCTCCTTCCCGAGTGCCCCTCCTTCCCGAGTGCCCTCTTTCCCGAGTGCCCCTTCTTCATGAGCTCCCCTCCTTCCCGAGTGCCCCTTCTTCATGAGTTCCCCTCCTTCCCGAGTGCCCCTCCTTCCCGAGTGCCCTCTTTCCCGAGTGCCCCTTCTTCATGAGCTCCCCTCCTTCCCGAGTGCCCCTCCTTCCCGAGTGCCCCTTCTTCCCGAGTGCCCCTCTTTCCCGAGTGCCCCTTCTTCATGAGTTCCCCTCCTTCCCGAGTGCCCCTCCTTCCCGAGTGCCCCTTCTTTCCGAGTGCCCCTCTTTCCCGAGTGCCCCTTCTTCACGAGTTCCCCTCCTTCCAGAGTGCCCATCATTCCCGGGTGCTTCTCCTTCCAGAGTGCCCCTTCTCTCAGAGTGCCCCTTAATTCAAAGTGCCCCTCCACTCAGAGTGCCCCTCCGTTCAGAGTGCCCCTCTACTCAGAGTGCCCCTCCGTTCAGAGTGCCCCTCCACTCAGAGTGCCCCTCCGTTCAGAGTGCCCCTCCACTCAGAGTGGCCCTCCGTTCAGAGTGCCCCTCCGTTCAGAGTACCCCTCCGTTCAGAGTGCCCCTCCACTCAGAGTGCCCCTCCGTTCAGAGTGCCCCTCCATTCAGAGTCCCAAATGGGTTGTAAAATATTAAGTCTACTTTGTATATGACAGTCAACATTATCATGTCGACCACGGTTTTTAGCATGCATTGATTTTCATTCAAATTACTAGAAATACATTTTGAGTTTCCTACTTAGACCTGAGACATTGTTGGCCTTTTCTCTGCCACTAACTGGCTTCATTGCTTAGAATTGGCAAAGATATTTTATAAACCATTTTCTTTATACGCTTGTGCTGTGCATGCCTACGAGATATGAATTCTTATCAGAAAACTGTCATACATACCCGGAATAGCAGTGACCAACTGATTGACTGGGTGACCGACTGATTGACTGGGTGACCAACTGATTGACTGGGTGACCGACTGATTGACTGGGTGACCAACTGATTGACTGGGTGACCAACTGATTGACTGGGTGACCAACTGATTGGGTGACCAACTGATTGACTGGGTGACCAACAGATTGACTGGGTGACCAACTGTTTGACTGGGTGACCAACTGTTTGACTGGGTGACCAACTGTTTGACTGGGTGACCAACAGATTGACTGGGTGACCAACTGATTGACTGGGTGACCAACTGTTTGACTGGGTGACCAACTGTTTGACTGGGTGACCAACTGATTGACTGGGTGACCAACTGATTGACTGGGTGACCAACTGATTGACTGGGTGACCAACTGATTGACTGGGTGACCAACTGATTGACTGGGTGACCAACTGATTGACTGGGTGATTAACTAATTGGCTAATTAAGTGACTAGCAAAGTCTGGGGATAATGCAGTAGCAGAAAATAACTCGAAAAATCGATTTTTAAAACCGACGTTCTCAGCACTCTGTAGCTTCGTGATCAACTGAATTTATTGATATTTGCTGACTATGCGCATACAAAAAATTGAAATTATCTATTGACATTTCAGTTTTAACTACACAGTTTTGTCATCCCTCTCCTAGAATTTCAAACTAAACTACCTGCATATGACTAGCAATTTCCAATACTGCACAGTGCAAACAGGCGA
>NIVC01004016.1:0-37118 GCA_002269645.1 Macrostomum lignano | reverse complement strand
ATGATTAATTATTGCGGGAGCTAAACTTCTTGGCCAATTGCTTTTAGTTAGTCAAATTGATGTCCAGTCGTAAGCTGCCACTGCCTTAAGGTTAAGCTGCGAGAGTAAAGTGATGTGCTGCAGATATAGATCGGAGAAACTGAAGTTCAGGTAATGTATAATTAGCAAATTTACCACCAATACAGTATGCCCGACTAAAAAAAGTACATATAAGCTCCGAGACCACGCGTGCATCACTATGGAGTCTGGATACCACGTAGTGTACTTAATCGAAATAGCGCATACAAGCGCTAGTTGAAGAGAAATCACAGTCTTATCGCTGTCACATCTCAGAACGCATAACGAGACGCGGGGAATTAGGAAATAGTAAAGCCCTTGGGATACCGCGCTCCAGGGTCGAAAATAATCCTCGTTTTGGCATTAGTCTAGACTACTTTATTGATACTTCGCATAGAGTCCCTTAATTCGTTGCCCGTACAGGCTGGGAGCTCAGTCTCATTAGTGAAAGGTCCCGGTGCCACTTACTTCTACGCAGAAGGCTGGAGGCGCCCACGCCTTTGGCGTGTACCTATATAAAACACCCCGGAGCCTCTACGAGCTAGTTTGGTTCGAGGGACCTTTGCCACTCAGCCACACCACAAGCAACCACTATGAACTAAGGGAAGAAACTCGTAGTTCGAGGAAGCAGGGGTGTTCGGCCAGAGCCTAATAGTCGCACGGGTTACATGTACATCAATAGATACATGTAGATAAGATGTATATGATCAGGGAGTCGCCATGGATTTTATATGGTGAGGGGGGGGCACAAAGCAAATAATTCAACATGTACATGACTAAATTCCTACATTTCCATTATTTTAAGAAGCGTGTTGTCAGCGCTCATTTTGGCGCCGCTGCAGGCATTCTTTTAGCGCCGATACTCTTTTAGCGCCTTTTAGCGCCGTAGATACTCATTTTAGCGCCGCAGGCATTCCTTTTAGCGCCGTAGATACTCATTTTAGCGCCGCAGGCATTCCTTTTAGCGCCGTAGATACTCATTTTAGCGCCGCAGGCATTCCTTTTAGCGCCGTAGATACTCATTTTAGCGCCGCAGGCATTCCTTTTAGCGCCGTAGATACTCATTTTAGCGCCGCAGGCATTCCTTTTAGCGCCGTAGATACTCATTTTAGCGCCGCAGGCATTCCTTTTAGCGCCGTAGATACTCATTTTAGCGCCGCAGGCATTCCTTTTAGCGCCGTAGATACTCATTTTAGCGCCGCAGGCATTCCTTTTAGCGCCGTAGATACTCATTTTAGCGCCGCAGGCATTCCTTTTAGCGCCGTAGATACTCATTTTAGCGCCGCAGGCATTCCTTTTAGCGCCGTAGATACTCATTTTAGCGCCGCAGGCATTCCTTTTAGCGCCGTAGATACTCATTTTAGCGCCGCAGGCATTCCTTTTAGCGCCGTAGATACTCTTTTAGCGCCGTAGATACTCATTTTAGCGCCGCAGGCATTCCTTTTAGCGCCGTAGATACTCATTTTAGCGCCGCAGGCATTCCTTTTAGCGCCGTAGATACTCATTTTAGCGCCGCAGGCATTCCTTTTAGCGCCGTAGATACTCATTTTAGCGCCGCAGGCATTCCTTTTAGCGCCGTAGATACTCATTTTAGCGCCGCAGGCATTCCTTTTAGCGCCGTAGATACTCATTTTAGCGCCGCAGGCATTCCTTTTAGCGCCGTAGATACTCATTTTAGCGCCGCAGGCATTCCTTTTAGCGCCGTAGATACTCATTTTAGCGCCGCAGGCATTCCTTTTAGCGCCGTAGATACTCATTTTAGCGCCGCAGGCATTCCTTTTAGCGCCGTAGATACTCATTTTAGCGCCGCAGGCATTCCTTTTAGCGCCGTAGATACTCATTTTAGCGCCGCAGGCATTCCTTTTAGCGCCGTAGATACTCATTTTAGCGCCGCAGGCATTCCTTTTAGCGCCGTAGATACTCATTTTAGCGCCGCAGGCATTCCTTTTAGCGCCGTAGATACTCATTTTAGCGCCGCAGGCATTCCTTTTAGCGCCGTAGATACTCATTTTAGCGCCGCAGGCATTCCTTTTAGCGCCGTAGATACTCATTTTAGCGCCGCAGGCATTCCTTTTAGCGCCGTAGATACTCATTTTAGCGCCGCAGGCATTCCTTTTAGCGCCGTAGATACTCATTTTAGCGCCGCAGGCATTCCTTTTAGCGCCGTAGATACTCATTTTAGCGCCGCAGGCATTCCTTTTAGCGCCGTAGATACTCATTTTAGCGCCGCAGGCATTCCTTTTAGCGCCGTAGATACTCATTTTAGCGCCGCAGGCATTCCTTTTAGCGCCGTAGATACTCATTTTAGCGCCGTAGATACTCATTTTAGCGCCGCAGGCATTCCTTTTAGCGCCGTAGATACTCATTTTAGCGCCGCAGGCATTCCTTTTAGCGCCGTAGATACTCATTTTAGCGCCGCAGGCATTCCTTTTAGCGCCGTAGATACTCATTTTAGCGCCGCAGGCATTCCTTTTAGCGCCGTAGATACTCATTTTAGCGCCGCAGGCATTCCTTTTAGCGCCGTAGATACTCATTTTAGCGCCGCAGGCATTCCTTTTAGCGCCGTAGATACTCATTTTAGCGCCGCAGGCATTCCTTTTAGCGCCGTAGATACTCATTTTAGCGCCGCAGGCATTCCTTTTAGCGCCGTAGCATTTTAGCGCCGTAGATACTCATTTTAGCGCCGCAGGCATTCCTTTTAGCGCCGTAGATACTCATTTTAGCGCCGCAGGCATTCCTTTTAGCGCCGTAGATACTCATTTTAGCGCCGCAGGCATTCCTTTTAGCGCCGTAGATACTCATTTTAGCGCCGCAGGCATTCCTTTTAGCGCCGTAGATACTCATTTTAGCGCCGCAGGCATTCCTTTTAGCGCCGTAGATACTCATTTTAGCGCCGCAGGCATTCCTTTTAGCGCCGTAGATACTCATTTTAGCGCCGCAGGCATTCCTTTTAGCGCCGTAGATACTCATTTTAGCGCCGCAGGCATTCCTTTTAGCGCCGTAGATACTCATTTTAGCGCCGCAGGCATTCCTTTTAGCGCCGTAGATACTCATTTTAGCGCCGCAGGCATTCCTTTTAGCGCCGTAGATACTCATTTTAGCGCCGCAGGCATTCCTTTTAGCGCCGTAGATACTCATTTTAGCGCCGCAGGCATTCCTTTTAGCGCCGTAGATACTCATTTTAGCGCCGCAGGCATTCCTTTTAGCGCCGTAGATACTCATTTTAGCGCCGCAGGCATTCCTTTTAGCGCCGTAGATACTCATTTTAGCGCCGCAGGCATTCCTTTTAGCGCCGTAGATACTCATTTTAGCGCCGCAGGCATTCCTTTTAGCGCCGTAGATACTCATTTTAGCGCCGCAGGCATTCCTTTTAGCGCCGTAGATACTCATTTTAGCGCCGCAGGCATTCCTTTTAGCGCCGTAGATACTCATTTTAGCGCCGCAGGCATTCCTTTTAGCGCCGTAGATACTCATTTTAGCGCCGCAGGCATTCCTTTTAGCGCCGTAGATACTCATTTTAGCGCCGCAGGCATTCCTTTTAGCGCCGTAGATACTCATTTTAGCGCCGCAGGCATTCCTTTTAGCGCCGTAGATACTCATTTTAGCGCCGCAGGCATTCCTTTTAGCGCCGTAGATACTCATTTTAGCGCCGCAGGCATTCCTTTTAGCGCCGTAGATACTCATTTTAGCGCCGCAGGCATTCCTTTTAGCGCCGTAGATACTCATTTTAGCGCCGCAGGCATTCCTTTTAGCGCCGTAGATACTCATTTTAGCGCCGCAGGCATTCCTTTTAGCGCCGTAGATACTCATTTTAGCGCCGCAGGCATTCCTTTTAGCGCCGTAGATACTCATTTTAGCGCCGCAGGCATTCCTTTTAGCGCCGTAGATACTCATTTTAGCGCCGCAGGCATTCCTTTTAGCGCCGTAGATACTCATTTTAGCGCCGCAGGCATTCCTTTTAGCGCCGTAGATACTCATTTTAGCGCCGCAGGCTTTTAGCGCCGTTCCTTTTAGCGCCGTAGATACTCATTTTAGCGCCGCAGGCATTCCTTTTAGCGCCGTAGATACTCATTTTAGCGCCGCAGGCATTCCTTTTAGCGCCGTAGATACTCATTTTAGCGCCGCAGGCATTCCTTTTAGCGCCGTAGATACTCATTTTAGCGCCGCAGGCATTCCTTTTAGCGCCGTAGATACTCATTTTAGCGCCGCAGGCATTCCTTTTAGCGCCGTAGATACTCATTTTAGCGCCGCAGGCATTCCTTTTAGCGCCGTAGATACTCATTTTAGCGCCGCAGGCATTCCTTTTAGCGCCGTAGATACTCATTTTAGCGCCGCAGGCATTCCTTTTAGCGCCGTAGATACTCATTTTAGCGCCGCAGGCATTCCTTTTAGCGCCGTAGATACTCATTTTAGCGCCGCAGGCATTCCTTTTAGCGCCGTAGATACTCATTTTAGCGCCGCAGGCATTCCTTTTAGCGCCGTAGATACTCATTTTAGCGCCGCAGGCATTCCTTTTAGCGCCGTAGATACTCATTTTAGCGCCGCAGGCATTCCTTTTAGCGCCGTAGATACTCATTTTAGCGCCGCAGGCATTCCTTTTAGCGCCGTAGATACTCATTTTAGCGCCGCAGGCATTCCTTTTAGCGCCGTAGATACTCATTTTAGCGCCGCAGGCATTCCTTTTAGCGCCGTAGATACTCATTTTAGCGCCGCAGGCATTCCTTTTAGCGCCGTAGATACTCATTTTAGCGCCGCAGGCATTCCTTTTAGCGCCGTAGATACTCATTTTAGCGCCGCAGGCATTCCTTTTAGCGCCGTAGATACTCATTTTAGCGCCGCAGGCATTCCTTTTAGCGCCGTAGATACTCATTTTAGCGCCGCAGGCATTCCTTTTAGCGCGCCGTAGATACTCATTTTAGCGCCGCAGGCATTCCTTTTAGCGCCGTAGATACTCATTTTAGCGCCGCAGGCATTCCTTTTAGCGCCGTAGATACTCATTTTAGCGCCGCAGGCATTCCTTTTAGCGCCGTAGATACTCATTTTAGCGCCGCAGGCATTCCTTTTAGCGCCGTAGATACTCATTTTAGCGCCGCAGGCATTCCTTTTAGCGCCGTAGATACTCATTTTAGCGCCGCAGGCATTCCTTTTAGCGCCGTAGATACTCATTTTAGCGCCGCAGGCATTCCTTTTAGCGCCGTAGATACTCATTTTAGCGCCGCAGGCATTCCTTTTAGCGCCGTAGATACTCATTTTAGCGCCGCAGGCATTCCTTTTAGCGCCGTAGATACTCATTTTAGCGCCGCAGGCATTCCTTTTAGCGCCGTAGATACTCATTTTAGCGCCGCAGGCATTCCTTTTAGCGCCGTAGATACTCATTTTAGCGCCGCAGGCATTCCTTTTAGCGCCGTAGATACTCATTTTAGCGCCGCAGGCATTCCTTTTAGCGCCGTAGATACTCATTTTAGCGCCGCAGGCATTCCTTTTAGCGCCGTAGATACTCATTTTAGCGCCGCAGGCATTCCTTTTAGCGCCGTAGATACTCATTTTAGCGCCGCAGGCATTCCTTTTAGCGCCGTAGATACTCATTTTAGCGCCGCAGGCATTCCTTTTAGCGCCGTAGATACTCATTTTAGCGCCGCAGGCATTCCTTTTAGCGCCGTAGATACTCATTTTAGCGCCGCAGGCATTCCTTTTAGCGCCGTAGATACTCATTTTAGCGCCGCAGGCATTCCTTTTAGCGCCGTAGATACTCATTTTAGCGCCGCAGGCATTCCTTTTAGCGCCGTAGATACTCATTTTAGCGCCGCAGGCATTCCTTTTAGCGCCGTAGATACTCATTTTAGCGCCGCAGGCATTCCTTTTAGCGCCGTAGATACTCATTTTAGCGCCGCAGGCATTCCTTTTAGCGCCGTAGATACTCATTTTAGCGCCGCAGGCATTCCTTTTAGCGCCGTAGATACTCATTTTAGCGCCGCAGGCATTCCTTTTAGCGCCGTAGATACTCATTTTAGCGCCGCAGGCATTCCTTTTAGCGCCGTAGATACTCATTTTAGCGCCGCAGGCATTCCTTTTAGCGCCGTAGATACTCATTTTAGCGCCGCAGGCATTCCTTTTAGCGCCGTAGATACTCATTTTAGCGCCGCAGGCATTCCTTTTAGCGCCGTAGATACTCATTTTAGCGCCGCAGGCATTCCTTTTAGCGCCGTAGATACTCATTTTAGCGCCGCAGGCATTCCTTTTAGCGCCGTAGATACTCATTTTAGCGCCGCAGGCATTCCTTTTAGCGCCGTAGATACTCATTTTAGCGCCGCAGGCATTCCTTTTAGCGCCGTAGATACTCATTTTAGCGCCGCAGGCATTCCTTTTAGCGCCGTAGATACTCATTTTAGCGCCGCAGGCATTCCTTTTAGCGCCGTAGATACTCATTTTAGCGCCGCAGGCATTCCTTTTAGCGCCGTAGATACTCATTTTAGCGCCGCAGGCATTCCTTTTAGCGCCGTAGATACTCATTTTAGCGCCGCAGGCATTCCTTTTAGCGCCGTAGATACTCATTTTAGCGCCGCAGGCATTCCTTTTAGCGCCGTAGATACTCATTTTAGCGCCGCAGGCATTCCTTTTAGCGCCGTAGATACTCATTTTAGCGCCGCAGGCATTCCTTTTAGCGCCGTAGATACTCATTTTAGCGCCGCAGGCATTCCTTTTAGCGCCGTAGATACTCATTTTAGCGCCGCAGGCATTCCTTTTAGCGCCGTAGATACTCATTTTAGCGCCGCAGGCATTCCTTTTAGCGCCGTAGATACTCATTTTAGCGCCGCAGGCATTCCTTTTAGCGCCGTAGATACTCATTTTAGCGCCGCAGGCATTCCTTTTAGCGCCGTAGATACTCATTTTAGCGCCGCAGGCATTCCTTTTAGCGCCGTAGATACTCATTTTAGCGCCGCAGGCATTCCTTTTAGCGCCGTAGATACTCATTTTAGCGCCGCAGGCATTCCTTTTAGCGCCGTAGATACTCATTTTAGCGCCGCAGGCATTCCTTTTAGCGCCGTAGATACTCATTTTAGCGCCGCAGGCATTCCTTTTAGCGCCGTAGATACTCATTTTAGCGCCGCAGGCATTCCTTTTAGCGCCGTAGATACTCATTTTAGCGCCGCAGGCATTCCTTTTAGCGCCGTAGATACTCATTTTAGCGCCGCAGGCATTCCTTTTAGCGCCGTAGATACTCATTTTAGCGCCGCAGGCATTCCTTTTAGCGCCGTAGATACTCATTTTAGCGCCGCAGGCATTCCTTTTAGCGCCGTAGATACTCATTTTAGCGCCGCAGGCATTCCTTTTAGCGCCGTAGATACCATTTTAGCGCCGTAGATACTCATTTTAGCGCCGCAGGCATTCCTTTTAGCGCCGTAGATACTCATTTTAGCGCCGCAGGCATTCCTTTTAGCGCCGTAGATACTCATTTTAGCGCCGCAGGCATTCCTTTTAGCGCCGTAGATACTCATTTTAGCGCCGCAGGCATTCCTTTTAGCGCCGTAGATACTCATTTTAGCGCCGCAGGCATTCCTTTTAGCGCCGTAGATACTCATTTTAGCGCCGCAGGCATTCCTTTTAGCGCCGTAGATACTCATTTTAGCGCCGCAGGCATTCCTTTTAGCGCCGTAGATACTCATTTTAGCGCCGCAGGCATTCCTTTTAGCGCCGTAGATACTCATTTTAGCGCCGCAGGCATTCCTTTTAGCGCCGTAGATACTCATTTTAGCGCCGCAGGCATTCCTTTTAGCGCCGTAGATACTCATTTTAGCGCCGCAGGCATTCCTTTTAGCGCCGTAGATACTCATTTTAGCGCCGCAGGCATTCCTTTTAGCGCCGTAGATACTCATTTTAGCGCCGCAGGCATTCCTTTTAGCGCCGTAGATACTCATTTTAGCGCCGCAGGCATTCCTTTTAGCGCCGTAGATACTCATTTTAGCGCCGCAGGCATTCCTTTTAGCGCCGTAGATACTCATTTTAGCGCCGCAGGCATTCCTTTTAGCGCCGTAGATACTCATTTTAGCGCCGCAGGCATTCCTTTTAGCGCCGTAGATACTCATTTTAGCGCCGCAGGCATTCCTTTTAGCGCCGTAGATACTCATTTTAGCGCCGCAGGCATTCCTTTTAGCGCCGTAGATACTCATTTTAGCGCCGCAGGCATTCCTTTTAGCGCCGTAGATACTCATTTTAGCGCCGCAGGCATTCCTTTTAGCGCCGTAGATACTCATTTTAGCGCCGCAGGCATTCCTTTTAGCGCCGTAGATACTCATTTTAGCGCCGCAGGCATTCCTTTTAGCGCCGTAGATACTCATTTTAGCGCCGCAGGCATTCCTTTTAGCGCCGTAGATACTCATTTTAGCGCCGCAGGCATTCCTTTTAGCGCCGTAGATACTCATTTTAGCGCCGCAGGCATTCCTTTTAGCGCCGTAGATACTCATTTTAGCGCCGCAGGCATTCCTTTTAGCGCCGTAGATACTCATTTTAGCGCCGCAGGCATTCCTTTTAGCGCCGTAGATACTCATTTTAGCGCCGCAGGCATTCCTTTTAGCGCCGTAGATACTCATTTTAGCGCCGCAGGCATTCCTTTTAGCGCCGTAGATACTCATTTTAGCGCCGCAGGCATTCCTTTTAGCGCCGTAGATACTCATTTTAGCGCCGCAGGCATTCCTTTTAGCGCCGTAGATACTCATTTTAGCGCCGCAGGCATTCCTTTTAGCGCCGTAGATACTCATTTTAGCGCCGCAGGCATTCCTTTTAGCGCCGTAGATACTCATTTTAGCGCCGCAGGCATTCCTTTTAGCGCCGTAGATACTCATTTTAGCGCCGCAGGCATTCCTTTTAGCGCCGTAGATACTCATTTTAGCGCCGCAGGCATTCCTTTTAGCGCCGTAGATACTCATTTTAGCGCCGCAGGCATTCCTTTTAGCGCCGTAGATACTCATTTTAGCGCCGCAGGCATTCCTTTTAGCGCCGTAGATACTCATTTTAGCGCCGCAGGCATTCCTTTTAGCGCCGTAGATACTCATTTTAGCGCCGCAGGCATTCCTTTTAGCGCCGTAGATACTCATTTTAGCGCCGCAGGCATTCCTTTTAGCGCCGTAGATACTCATTTTAGCGCCGCAGGCATTCCTTTTAGCGCCGTAGATACTCATTTTAGCGCCGCAGGCATTCCTTTTAGCGCCGTAGATACTCATTTTAGCGCCGCAGGCATTCCTTTTAGCGCCGTAGATACTCATTTTAGCGCCGCAGGCATTCCTTTTAGCGCCGTAGATACTCATTTTAGCGCCGCAGGCATTCCTTTTAGCGCCGTAGATACTCATTTTAGCGCCGCAGGCATTCCTTTTAGCGCCGTAGATACTCATTTTAGCGCCGCAGGCATTCCTTTTAGCGCCGTAGATACTCATTTTAGCGCCGCAGGCATTCCTTTTAGCGCCGTAGATACTCATTTTAGCGCCGCAGGCATTCCTTTTAGCGCCGTAGATACTCATTTTAGCGCCGCAGGCATTCCTTTTAGCGCCGTAGATACTCATTTTAGCGCCGCAGGCATTCCTTTTAGCGCCGTAGATACTCATTTTAGCGCCGCAGGCATTCCTTTTAGCGCCGTAGATACTCATTTTAGCGCCGCAGGCATTCCTTTTAGCGCCGTAGATACTCATTTTAGCGCCGCAGGCATTCCTTTTAGCGCCGTAGATACTCATTTTAGCGCCGCAGGCATTCCTTTTAGCGCCGTAGATACTCATTTTAGCGCCGCAGGCATTCCTTTTAGCGCCGTAGATACTCATTTTAGCGCCGCAGGCATTCCTTTTAGCGCCGTAGATACTCATTTTAGCGCCGCAGGCATTCCTTTTAGCGCCGTAGATACTCATTTTAGCGCCGCAGGCATTCCTTTTAGCGCCGTAGATACTCATTTTAGCGCCGCAGGCATTCCTTTTAGCGCCGTAGATACTCATTTTAGCGCCGCAGGCATTCCTTTTAGCGCCGTAGATACTCATTTTAGCGCCGCAGGCATTCCTTTTAGCGCCGTAGATACTCATTTTAGCGCCGCAGGCATTCCTTTTAGCGCCGTAGATACTCATTTTAGCGCCGCAGGCATTCCTTTTAGCGCCGTAGATACTCATTTTAGCGCCGCAGGCATTCCTTTTAGCGCCGTAGATACTCATTTTAGCGCCGCAGGCATTCCTTTTAGCGCCGTAGATACTCATTTTAGCGCCGCAGGCATTCCTTTTAGCGCCGTAGATACTCATTTTAGCGCCGCAGGCATTCCTTTTAGCGCCGTAGATACTCATTTTAGCGCCGCAGGCATTCCTTTTAGCGCCGTAGATACTCATTTTAGCGCCGCAGGCATTCCTTTTAGCGCCGTAGATACTCATTTTAGCGCCGCAGGCATTCCTTTTAGCGCCGTAGATACTCATTTTAGCGCCGCAGGCATTCCTTTTAGCGCCGTAGATACTCATTTTAGCGCCGCAGGCATTCCTTTTAGCGCCGTAGATACTCATTTTAGCGCCGCAGGCATTCCTTTTAGCGCCGTAGATACTCATTTTAGCGCCGCAGGCATTCCTTTTAGCGCCGTAGATACTCATTTTAGCGCCGCAGGCATTCCTTTTAGCGCCGTAGATACTCATTTTAGCGCCGCAGGCATTCCTTTTAGCGCCGTAGATACTCATTTTAGCGCCGCAGGCATTCCTTTTAGCGCCGTAGATACTCATTTTAGCGCCGCAGGCATTCCTTTTAGCGCCGTAGATACTCATTTTAGCGCCGCAGGCATTCCTTTTAGCGCCGTAGATACTCATTTTAGCGCCGCAGGCATTCCTTTTAGCGCCGTAGATACTCATTTTAGCGCCGCAGGCATTCCTTTTAGCGCCGTAGATACTCATTTTAGCGCCGCAGGCATTCCTTTTAGCGCCGTAGATACTCATTTTAGCGCCGCAGGCATTCCTTTTAGCGCCGTAGATACTCATTTTAGCGCCGCAGGCATTCCTTTTAGCGCCGTAGATACTCATTTTAGCGCCGCAGGCATTCCTTTTAGCGCCGTAGATACTCATTTTAGCGCCGCAGGCATTCCTTTTAGCGCCGTAGATACTCATTTTAGCGCCGTAGATACTCATTTTAGCGCCGCAGGCATTCCTTTTAGCGCCGTAGATACTCATTTTAGCGCCGCAGGCATTCCTTTTAGCGCCGTAGATACTCATTTTAGCGCCGCAGGCATTCCTTTTAGCGCCGTAGATACTCATTTTAGCGCCGCAGGCATTCCTTTTAGCGCCGTAGATACTCATTTTAGCGCCGCAGGCATTCCTTTTAGCGCCGTAGATACTCATTTTAGCGCCGCAGGCATTCCTTTTAGCGCCGTAGATACTCATTTTAGCGCCGCAGGCATTCCTTTTAGCGCCGTAGATACTCATTTTAGCGCCGCAGGCTTTTAGCGCCGTTCCTTTTAGCGCCGTAGATACTCATTTTAGCGCCGCAGGCATTCCTTTTAGCGCCGTAGATACTCATTTTAGCGCCGCAGGCATTCCTTTTAGCGCCGTAGATACTCATTTTAGCGCCGCAGGCATTCCTTTTAGCGCCGTAGATACTCATTTTAGCGCCGCAGGCATTCCTTTTAGCGCCGTAGATACTCATTTTAGCGCCGCAGGCATTCCTTTTAGCGCCGTAGATACTCATTTTAGCGCCGCAGGCATTCCTTTTAGCGCCGTAGATACTCATTTTAGCGCCGCAGGCATTCCTTTTAGCGCCGTAGATACTCATTTTAGCGCCGCAGGCATTCCTTTTAGCGCCGTAGATACTCATTTTAGCGCCGCAGGCATTCCTTTTAGCGCCGTAGATACTCATTTTAGCGCCGCAGGCATTCCTTTTAGCGCCGTAGATACTCATTTTAGCGCCGCAGGCATTCCTTTTAGCGCCGTAGATACTCATTTTAGCGCCGCAGGCATTCCTTTTAGCGCCGTAGATACTCATTTTAGCGCCGCAGGCATTCCTTTTAGCGCCGTAGATACTCATTTTAGCGCCGCAGGCATTCCTTTTAGCGCCGTAGATACTCATTTTAGCGCCGCAGGCATTCCTTTTAGCGCCGTAGATACTCATTTTAGCGCCGCAGGCATTCCTTTTAGCGCCGTAGATACTCATTTTAGCGCCGCAGGCATTCCTTTTAGCGCCGTAGATACTCATTTTAGCGCCGCAGGCATTCCTTTTAGCGCCGTAGATACTCATTTTAGCGCCGCAGGCATTCCTTTTAGCGCCGTAGATACTCATTTTAGCGCCGCAGGCATTCCTTTTAGCGCCGTAGATACTCATTTTAGCGCCGCAGGCATTCCTTTTAGCGCCGTAGATACTCATTTTAGCGCCGCAGGCATTCCTTTTAGCGCCGTAGATACTCATTTTAGCGCCGCAGGCATTCCTTTTAGCGCCGTAGATACTCATTTTAGCGCCGCAGGCATTCCTTTTAGCGCCGTAGATACTCATTTTAGCGCCGCAGGCATTCCTTTTAGCGCCGTAGATACTCATTTTAGCGCCGCAGGCATTCCTTTTAGCGCCGTAGATACTCATTTTAGCGCCGCAGGCATTCCTTTTAGCGCCGTAGATACTCATTTTAGCGCCGCAGGCATTCCTTTTAGCGCCGTAGATACTCATTTTAGCGCCGCAGGCATTCCTTTTAGCGCCGTAGATACTCATTTTAGCGCCGCAGGCATTCCTTTTAGCGCCGTAGATACTCATTTTAGCGCCGCAGGCATTCCTTTTAGCGCCGTAGATACTCATTTTAGCGCCGCAGGCATTCCTTTTAGCGCCGTAGATACTCATTTTAGCGCCGCAGGCATTCCTTTTAGCGCCGTAGATACTCATTTTAGCGCCGCAGGCATTCCTTTTAGCGCCGTAGATACTCATTTTAGCGCCGCAGGCATTCCTTTTAGCGCCGTAGATACTCATTTTAGCGCCGCAGGCATTCCTTTTAGCGCCGTAGATACTCATTTTAGCGCCGCAGGCATTCCTTTTAGCGCCGTAGATACTCATTTTAGCGCCGCAGGCATTCCTTTTAGCGCCGTAGATACTCATTTTAGCGCCGCAGGCATTCCTTTTAGCGCCGTAGATACTCATTTTAGCGCCGCAGGCATTCCTTTTAGCGCCGTAGATACTCATTTTAGCGCCGCAGGCATTCCTTTTAGCGCCGTAGATACTCATTTTAGCGCCGCAGGCATTCCTTTTAGCGCCGTAGATACTCATTTTAGCGCCGCAGGCATTCCTTTTAGCGCCGTAGATACTCATTTTAGCGCCGCAGGCATTCCTTTTAGCGCCGTAGATACTCATTTTAGCGCCGCAGGCATTCCTTTTAGCGCCGTAGATACTCATTTTAGCGCCGCAGGCATTCCTTTTAGCGCCGTAGATACTCATTTTAGCGCCGCAGGCATTCCTTTTAGCGCCGTAGATACTCATTTTAGCGCCGCAGGCATTCCTTTTAGCGCCGTAGATACTCATTTTAGCGCCGCAGGCATTCCTTTTAGCGCCGTAGATACTCATTTTAGCGCCGCAGGCATTCCTTTTAGCGCCGTAGATACTCATTTTAGCGCCGCAGGCATTCCTTTTAGCGCCGTAGATACTCATTTTAGCGCCGCAGGCATTCCTTTTAGCGCCGTAGATACTCATTTTAGCGCCGCAGGCATTCCTTTTAGCGCCGTAGATACTCATTTTAGCGCCGCAGGCATTCCTTTTAGCGCCGTAGATACTCATTTTAGCGCCGCAGGCATTCCTTTTAGCGCCGTAGATACTCATTTTAGCGCCGCAGGCATTCCTTTTAGCGCCGTAGATACTCATTTTAGCGCCGCAGGCATTCCTTTTAGCGCCGTAGATACTCATTTTAGCGCCGCAGGCATTCCTTTTAGCGCCGTAGATACTCATTTTAGCGCCGCAGGCATTCCTTTTAGCGCCGTAGATACTCATTTTAGCGCCGCAGGCATTCCTTTTAGCGCCGTAGATACTCATTTTAGCGCCGCAGGCATTCCTTTTAGCGCCGTAGATACTCATTTTAGCGCCGCAGGCATTCCTTTTAGCGCCGTAGATACTCATTTTAGCGCCGCAGGCATTCCTTTTAGCGCCGTAGATACTCATTTTAGCGCCGCAGGCATTCCTTTTAGCGCCGTAGATACTCATTTTAGCGCCGCAGGCATTCCTTTTAGCGCCGTAGATACTCATTTTAGCGCCGCAGGCATTCCTTTTAGCGCCGTAGATACTCATTTTAGCGCCGCAGGCATTCCTTTTAGCGCCGTAGATACTCATTTTAGCGCCGCAGGCATTCCTTTTAGCGCCGTAGATACTCATTTTAGCGCCGCAGGCATTCCTTTTAGCGCCGTAGATACTCATTTTAGCGCCGCAGGCATTCCTTTTAGCGCCGTAGATACTCATTTTAGCGCCGCAGGCATTCCTTTTAGCGCCGTAGATACTCATTTTAGCGCCGCAGGCATTCCTTTTAGCGCCGTAGATACTCATTTTAGCGCCGCAGGCATTCCTTTTAGCGCCGTAGATACTCATTTTAGCGCCGCAGGCATTCCTTTTAGCGCCGTAGATACTCATTTTAGCGCCGCAGGCATTCCTTTTAGCGCCGTAGATACTCATTTTAGCGCCGCAGGCATTCCTTTTAGCGCCGTAGATACTCATTTTAGCGCCGCAGGCATTCCTTTTAGCGCCGTAGATACTCATTTTAGCGCCGCAGGCATTCCTTTTAGCGCCGTAGATACTCATTTTAGCGCCGCAGGCATTCCTTTTAGCGCCGTAGATACTCATTTTAGCGCCGCAGGCATTCCTTTTAGCGCCGTAGATACTCATTTTAGCGCCGCAGGCATTCCTTTTAGCGCCGTAGATACTCATTTTAGCGCCGCAGGCATTCCTTTTAGCGCCGTAGATACTCATTTTAGCGCCGCAGGCATTCCTTTTAGCGCCGTAGATACTCATTTTAGCGCCGCAGGCATTCCTTTTAGCGCCGTAGATACTCATTTTAGCGCCGCAGGCATTCCTTTTAGCGCCGTAGATACTCATTTTAGCGCCGCAGGCATTCCTTTTAGCGCCGTAGATACTCATTTTAGCGCCGCAGGCATTCCTTTTAGCGCCGTAGATACTCATTTTAGCGCCGCAGGCATTCCTTTTAGCGCCGTAGATACTCATTTTAGCGCCGCAGGCATTCCTTTTAGCGCCGTAGATACTCATTTTAGCGCCGCAGGCATTCCTTTTAGCGCCGTAGATACTCATTTTAGCGCCGCAGGCATTCCTTTTAGCGCCGTAGATACTCATTTTAGCGCCGCAGGCATTCCTTTTAGCGCCGTAGATACTCATTTTAGCGCCGCAGGCATTCCTTTTAGCGCCGTAGATACTCATTTTAGCGCCGCAGGCATTCCTTTTAGCGCCGTAGATACTCATTTTAGCGCCGCAGGCATTCCTTTTAGCGCCGTAGATACTCATTTTAGCGCCGCAGGCATTCCTTTTAGCGCCGTAGATACTCATTTTAGCGCCGCAGGCATTCCTTTTAGCGCCGTAGATACTCATTTTAGCGCCGCAGGCATTCCTTTTAGCGCCGTAGATACTCATTTTAGCGCCGCAGGCATTCCTTTTAGCGCCGTAGATACTCATTTTAGCGCCGCAGGCATTCCTTTTAGCGCCGTAGATACTCATTTTAGCGCCGCAGGCATTCCTTTTAGCGCCGTAGATACTCATTTTAGCGCCGCAGGCATTCCTTTTAGCGCCGTAGATACTCATTTTAGCGCCGCAGGCATTCCTTTTAGCGCCGTAGATACTCATTTTAGCGCCGCAGGCATTCCTTTTAGCGCCGTAGATACTCATTTTAGCGCCGCAGGCATTCCTTTTAGCGCCGTAGATACTCATTTTAGCGCCGCAGGCATTCCTTTTAGCGCCGTAGATACTCATTTTAGCGCCGCAGGCATTCCTTTTAGCGCCGCAGGCATTCCTTTTAGCGCCGTAGATACTCATTTTAGCGCCGCAGGCATTCCTTTTAGCGCCGTAGATACTCATTTTAGCGCCGCAGGCATTCCTTTTAGCGCCGTAGATACTCATTTTAGCGCCGCAGGCATTCCTTTTAGCGCCGTAGATACTCATTTTAGCGCCGCAGGCATTCCTTTTAGCGCCGTAGATACTCATTTTAGCGCCGCAGGCATTCCTTTTAGCGCCGTAGATACTCATTTTAGCGCCGCAGGCATTCCTTTTAGCGCCGTAGATACTCATTTTAGCGCCGCAGGCATTCCTTTTAGCGCCGTAGATACTCATTTTAGCGCCGCAGGCATTCCTTTTAGCGCCGTAGATACTCATTTTAGCGCCGCAGGCATTCCTTTTAGCGCCGTAGATACTCATTTTAGCGCCGCAGGCATTCCTTTTAGCGCCGTAGATACTCATTTTAGCGCCGCAGGCATTCCTTTTAGCGCCGTAGATACTCATTTTAGCGCCGCAGGCATTCCTTTTAGCGCCGTAGATACTCATTTTAGCGCCGCAGGCATTCCTTTTAGCGCCGTAGATACTCATTTTAGCGCCGCAGGCATTCCTTTTAGCGCCGTAGATACTCATTTTAGCGCCGCAGGCATTCCTTTTAGCGCCGTAGATACTCATTTTAGCGCCGCAGGCATTCCTTTTAGCGCCGTAGATACTCATTTTAGCGCCGCAGGCATTCCTTTTAGCGCCGTAGATACTCATTTTAGCGCCGCAGGCATTCCTTTTAGCGCCGTAGATACTCATTTTAGCGCCGCAGGCATTCCTTTTAGCGCCGTAGATACTCATTTTAGCGCCGCAGGCATTCCTTTTAGCGCCGTAGATACTCATTTTAGCGCCGCAGGCATTCCTTTTAGCGCCGTAGATACTCATTTTAGCGCCGCAGGCATTCCTTTTAGCGCCGTAGATACTCATTTTAGCGCCGCAGGCATTCCTTTTAGCGCCGTAGATACTCATTTTAGCGCCGCAGGCATTCCTTTTAGCGCCGTAGATACTCATTTTAGCGCCGCAGGCATTCCTTTTAGCGCCGTAGATACTCATTTTAGCGCCGCAGGCATTCCTTTTAGCGCCGTAGATACTCATTTTAGCGCCGCAGGCATTCCTTTTAGCGCCGTAGATACTCATTTTAGCGCCGCAGGCATTCCTTTTAGCGCCGTAGATACTCATTTTAGCGCCGCAGGCATTCCTTTTAGCGCCGTAGATACTCATTTTAGCGCCGCAGGCATTCCTTTTAGCGCCGTAGATACTCATTTTAGCGCCGCAGGCATTCCTTTTAGCGCCGTAGATACTCATTTTAGCGCCGCAGGCATTCCTTTTAGCGCCGTAGATACTCATTTTAGCGCCGCAGGCATTCCTTTTAGCGCCGTAGATACTCATTTTAGCGCCGCAGGCATTCCTTTTAGCGCCGTAGATACTCATTTTAGCGCCGCAGGCATTCCTTTTAGCGCCGTAGATACTCATTTTAGCGCCGCAGGCATTCCTTTTAGCGCCGTAGATACTCATTTTAGCGCCGCAGGCATTCCTTTTAGCGCCGTAGATACTCATTTTAGCGCCGCAGGCATTCCTTTTAGCGCCGTAGATACTCATTTTAGCGCCGCAGGCATTCCTTTTAGCGCCGTAGATACTCATTTTAGCGCCGCAGGCATTCCTTTTAGCGCCGTAGATACTCATTTTAGCGCCGCAGGCATTCCTTTTAGCGCCGTAGATACTCATTTTAGCGCCGCAGGCATTCCTTTTAGCGCCGTAGATACTCATTTTAGCGCCGCAGGCATTCCTTTTAGCGCCGTAGATACTCATTTTAGCGCCGCAGGCATTCCTTTTAGCGCCGTAGATACTCATTTTAGCGCCGCAGGCATTCCTTTTAGCGCCGTAGATACTCATTTTAGCGCCGCAGGCATTCCTTTTAGCGCCGTAGATACTCATTTTAGCGCCGCAGGCATTCCTTTTAGCGCCGTAGATACTCATTTTAGCGCCGCAGGCATTCCTTTTAGCGCCGTAGATACTCATTTTAGCGCCGCAGGCATTCCTTTTAGCGCCGTAGATACTCATTTTAGCGCCGCAGGCATTCCTTTTAGCGCCGTAGATACTCATTTTAGCGCCGCAGGCATTCCTTTTAGCGCCGTAGATACTCATTTTAGCGCCGCAGGCATTCCTTTTAGCGCCGTAGATACTCATTTTAGCGCCGCAGGCATTCCTTTTAGCGCCGTAGATACTCATTTTAGCGCCGCAGGCATTCCTTTTAGCGCCGTAGATACTCATTTTAGCGCCGCAGGCATTCCTTTTAGCGCCGTAGATACTCATTTTAGCGCCGCAGGCATTCCTTTTAGCGCCGTAGATACTCATTTTAGCGCCGCAGGCATTCCTTTTAGCGCCGTAGATACTCATTTTAGCGCCGCAGGCATTCCTTTTAGCGCCGTAGATACTCATTTTAGCGCCGCAGGCATTCCTTTTAGCGCCGTAGATACTCATTTTAGCGCCGCAGGCATTCCTTTTAGCGCCGTAGATACTCATTTTAGCGCCGCAGGCATTCCTTTTAGCGCCGTAGATACTCATTTTAGCGCCGCAGGCATTCCTTTTAGCGCCGTAGATACTCATTTTAGCGCCGCAGGCATTCCTTTTAGCGCCGTAGATACTCATTTTAGCGCCGCAGGCATTCCTTTTAGCGCCGTAGATACTCATTTTAGCGCCGCAGGCATTCCTTTTAGCGCCGTAGATACTCATTTTAGCGCCGCAGGCATTCCTTTTAGCGCCGTAGATACTCATTTTAGCGCCGCAGGCATTCCTTTTAGCGCCGTAGATACTCATTTTAGCGCCGCAGGCATTCCTTTTAGCGCCGTAGATACTCATTTTAGCGCCGCAGGCATTCCTTTTAGCGCCGTAGATACTCATTTTAGCGCCGCAGGCATTCCTTTTAGCGCCGTAGATACTCATTTTAGCGCCGCAGGCATTCCTTTTAGCGCCGTAGATACTCATTTTAGCGCCGCAGGCATTCCTTTTAGCGCCGTAGATACTCATTTTAGCGCCGCAGGCATTCCTTTTAGCGCCGTAGATACTCATTTTAGCGCCGCAGGCATTCCTTTTAGCGCCGTAGATACTCATTTTAGCGCCGCAGGCATTCCTTTTAGCGCCGTAGATACTCATTTTAGCGCCGCAGGCATTCCTTTTAGCGCCGTAGATACTCATTTTAGCGCCGCAGGCATTCCTTTTAGCGCCGTAGATACTCATTTTAGCGCCGCAGGCATTCCTTTTAGCGCCGTAGATACTCATTTTAGCGCCGCAGGCATTCCTTTTAGCGCCGTAGATACTCATTTTAGCGCCGCAGGCATTCCTTTTAGCGCCGTAGATACTCATTTTAGCGCCGCAGGCATTCCTTTTAGCGCCGTAGATACTCATTTTAGCGCCGCAGGCATTCCTTTTAGCGCCGTAGATACTCATTTTAGCGCCGCAGGCATTCCTTTTAGCGCCGTAGATACTCATTTTAGCGCCGCAGGCATTCCTTTTAGCGCCGTAGATACTCATTTTAGCGCCGCAGGCATTCCTTTTAGCGCCGTAGATACTCATTTTAGCGCCGCAGGCATTCCTTTTAGCGCCGTAGATACTCATTTTAGCGCCGCAGGCATTCCTTTTAGCGCCGTAGATACTCATTTTAGCGCCGCAGGCATTCCTTTTAGCGCCGTAGATACTCATTTTAGCGCCGCAGGCATTCCTTTTAGCGCCGTAGATACTCATTTTAGCGCCGCAGGCATTCCTTTTAGCGCCGTAGATACTCATTTTAGCGCCGCAGGCATTCCTTTTAGCGCCGTAGATACTCATTTTAGCGCCGCAGGCATTCCTTTTAGCGCCGTAGATACTCATTTTAGCGCCGCAGGCATTCCTTTTAGCGCCGTAGATACTCATTTTAGCGCCGCAGGCATTCCTTTTAGCGCCGTAGATACTCATTTTAGCGCCGCAGGCATTCCTTTTAGCGCCGTAGATACTCATTTTAGCGCCGCAGGCATTCCTTTTAGCGCCGTAGATACTCATTTTAGCGCCGCAGGCATTCCTTTTAGCGCCGTAGATACTCATTTTAGCGCCGCAGGCATTCCTTTTAGCGCCGTAGATACTCATTTTAGCGCCGCAGGCATTCCTTTTAGCGCCGTAGATACTCATTTTAGCGCCGCAGGCATTCCTTTTAGCGCCGTAGATACTCATTTTAGCGCCGCAGGCATTCCTTTTAGCGCCGTAGATACTCATTTTAGCGCCGCAGGCATTCCTTTTAGCGCCGTAGATACTCATTTTAGCGCCGCAGGCATTCCTTTTAGCGCCGTAGATACTCATTTTAGCGCCGCAGGCATTCCTTTTAGCGCCGTAGATACTCATTTTAGCGCCGCAGGCATTCCTTTTAGCGCCGTAGATACTCATTTTAGCGCCGCAGGCATTCCTTTTAGCGCCGTAGATACTCATTTTAGCGCCGCAGGCATTCCTTTTAGCGCCGTAGATACTCATTTTAGCGCCGCAGGCATTCCTTTTAGCGCCGTAGATACTCATTTTAGCGCCGCAGGCATTCCTTTTAGCGCCGTAGATACTCATTTTAGCGCCGCAGGCATTCCTTTTAGCGCCGTAGATACTCATTTTAGCGCCGCAGGCATTCCTTTTAGCGCCGTAGATACTCATTTTAGCGCCGCAGGCATTCCTTTTAGCGCCGTAGATACTCATTTTAGCGCCGCAGGCATTCCTTTTAGCGCCGTAGATACTCATTTTAGCGCCGCAGGCATTCCTTTTAGCGCCGTAGATACTCATTTTAGCGCCGCAGGCATTCCTTTTAGCGCCGTAGATACTCATTTTAGCGCCGCAGGCATTCCTTTTAGCGCCGTAGATACTCATTTTAGCGCCGCAGGCATTCCTTTTAGCGCCGTAGATACTCATTTTAGCGCCGCAGGCATTCCTTTTAGCGCCGTAGATACTCATTTTAGCGCCGCAGGCATTCCTTTTAGCGCCGTAGATACTCATTTTAGCGCCGCAGGCATTCCTTTTAGCGCCGTAGATACTCATTTTAGCGCCGCAGGCATTCCTTTTAGCGCCGTAGATACTCATTTTAGCGCCGCAGGCATTCCTTTTAGCGCCGTAGATACTCATTTTAGCGCCGCAGGCATTCCTTTTAGCGCCGTAGATACTCATTTTAGCGCCGCAGGCATTCCTTTTAGCGCCGTAGATACTCATTTTAGCGCCGCAGGCATTCCTTTTAGCGCCGTAGATACTCATTTTAGCGCCGCAGGCATTCCTTTTAGCGCCGTAGATACTCATTTTAGCGCCGCAGGCATTCCTTTTAGCGCCGTAGATACTCATTTTAGCGCCGCAGGCATTCCTTTTAGCGCCGTAGATACTCATTTTAGCGCCGCAGGCATTCCTTTTAGCGCCGTAGATACTCATTTTAGCGCCGCAGGCATTCCTTTTAGCGCCGTAGATACTCATTTTAGCGCCGCAGGCATTCCTTTTAGCGCCGTAGATACTCATTTTAGCGCCGCAGGCATTCCTTTTAGCGCCGTAGATACTCATTTTAGCGCCGCAGGCATTCCTTTTAGCGCCGTAGATACTCATTTTAGCGCCGCAGGCATTCCTTTTAGCGCCGTAGATACTCATTTTAGCGCCGCAGGCATTCCTTTTAGCGCCGTAGATACTCATTTTAGCGCCGCAGGCATTCCTTTTAGCGCCGTAGATACTCATTTTAGCGCCGCAGGCATTCCTTTTAGCGCCGTAGATACTCATTTTAGCGCCGCAGGCATTCCTTTTAGCGCCGTAGATACTCATTTTAGCGCCGCAGGCATTCCTTTTAGCGCCGTAGATACTCATTTTAGCGCCGCAGGCATTCCTTTTAGCGCCGTAGATACTCATTTTAGCGCCGCAGGCATTCCTTTTAGCGCCGTAGATACTCATTTTAGCGCCGCAGGCATTCCTTTTAGCGCCGTAGATACTCATTTTAGCGCCGCAGGCATTCCTTTTAGCGCCGTAGATACTCATTTTAGCGCCGCAGGCATTCCTTTTAGCGCCGTAGATACTCATTTTAGCGCCGCAGGCATTCCTTTTAGCGCCGTAGATACTCATTTTAGCGCCGCAGGCATTCCTTTTAGCGCCGTAGATACTCATTTTAGCGCCGCAGGCATTCCTTTTAGCGCCGTAGATACTCATTTTAGCGCCGCAGGCATTCCTTTTAGCGCCGTAGATACTCATTTTAGCGCCGCAGGCATTCCTTTTAGCGCCGTAGATACTCATTTTAGCGCCGCAGGCATTCCTTTTAGCGCCGTAGATACTCATTTTAGCGCCGCAGGCATTCCTTTTAGCGCCGTAGATACTCATTTTAGCGCCGCAGGCATTCCTTTTAGCGCCGTAGATACTCATTTTAGCGCCGCAGGCATTCCTTTTAGCGCCGTAGATACTCATTTTAGCGCCGCAGGCATTCCTTTTAGCGCCGTAGATACTCATTTTAGCGCCGCAGGCATTCCTTTTAGCGCCGTAGATACTCATTTTAGCGCCGCAGGCATTCCTTTTAGCGCCGTAGATACTCATTTTAGCGCCGCAGGCATTCCTTTTAGCGCCGTAGATACTCATTTTAGCGCCGCAGGCATTCCTTTTAGCGCCGTAGATACTCATTTTAGCGCCGCAGGCATTCCTTTTAGCGCCGTAGATACTCATTTTAGCGCCGCAGGCATTCCTTTTAGCGCCGTAGATACTCATTTTAGCGCCGCAGGCATTCCTTTTAGCGCCGTAGATACTCATTTTAGCGCCGCAGGCATTCCTTTTAGCGCCGTAGATACTCATTTTAGCGCCGCAGGCATTCCTTTTAGCGCCGTAGATACTCATTTTAGCGCCGCAGGCATTCCTTTTAGCGCCGTAGATACTCATTTTAGCGCCGCAGGCATTCCTTTTAGCGCCGTAGATACTCATTTTAGCGCCGCAGGCATTCCTTTTAGCGCCGTAGATACTCATTTTAGCGCCGCAGGCATTCCTTTTAGCGCCGTAGATACTCATTTTAGCGCCGCAGGCATTCCTTTTAGCGCCGTAGATACTCATTTTAGCGCCGCAGGCATTCCTTTTAGCGCCGTAGATACTCATTTTAGCGCCGCAGGCATTCCTTTTAGCGCCGTAGATACTCATTTTAGCGCCGCAGGCATTCCTTTTAGCGCCGTAGATACTCATTTTAGCGCCGCAGGCATTCCTTTTAGCGCCGTAGATACTCATTTTAGCGCCGCAGGCATTCCTTTTAGCGCCGTAGATACTCATTTTAGCGCCGCAGGCATTCCTTTTAGCGCCGTAGATACTCATTTTAGCGCCGCAGGCATTCCTTTTAGCGCCGTAGATACTCATTTTAGCGCCGCAGGCATTCCTTTTAGCGCCGTAGATACTCATTTTAGCGCCGCAGGCATTCCTTTTAGCGCCGTAGATACTCATTTTAGCGCCGCAGGCATTCCTTTTAGCGCCGTAGATACTCATTTTAGCGCCGCAGGCATTCCTTTTAGCGCCGTAGATACTCATTTTAGCGCCGCAGGCATTCCTTTTAGCGCCGTAGATACTCATTTTAGCGCCGCAGGCATTCCTTTTAGCGCCGTAGATACTCATTTTAGCGCCGCAGGCATTCCTTTTAGCGCCGTAGATACTCATTTTAGCGCCGCAGGCATTCCTTTTAGCGCCGTAGATACTCATTTTAGCGCCGCAGGCATTCCTTTTAGCGCCGTAGATACTCATTTTAGCGCCGCAGGCATTCCTTTTAGCGCCGTAGATACTCATTTTAGCGCCGCAGGCATTCCTTTTAGCGCCGTAGATACTCATTTTAGCGCCGCAGGCATTCCTTTTAGCGCCGTAGATACTCATTTTAGCGCCGCAGGCATTCCTTTTAGCGCCGTAGATACTCATTTTAGCGCCGCAGGCATTCCTTTTAGCGCCGTAGATACTCATTTTAGCGCCGCAGGCATTCCTTTTAGCGCCGTAGATACTCATTTTAGCGCCGCAGGCATTCCTTTTAGCGCCGTAGATACTCATTTTAGCGCCGCAGGCATTCCTTTTAGCGCCGTAGATACTCATTTTAGCGCCGCAGGCATTCCTTTTAGCGCCGTAGATACTCATTTTAGCGCCGCAGGCATTCCTTTTAGCGCCGTAGATACTCATTTTAGCGCCGCAGGCATTCCTTTTAGCGCCGTAGATACTCATTTTAGCGCCGCAGGCATTCCTTTTAGCGCCGTAGATACTCATTTTAGCGCCGCAGGCATTCCTTTTAGCGCCGTAGATACTCATTTTAGCGCCGCAGGCATTCCTTTTAGCGCCGTAGATACTCATTTTAGCGCCGCAGGCATTCCTTTTAGCGCCGTAGATACTCATTTTAGCGCCGCAGGCATTCCTTTTAGCGCCGTAGATACTCATTTTAGCGCCGCAGGCATTCCTTTTAGCGCCGTAGATACTCATTTTAGCGCCGCAGGCATTCCTTTTAGCGCCGTAGATACTCATTTTAGCGCCGCAGGCATTCCTTTTAGCGCCGTAGATACTCATTTTAGCGCCGCAGGCATTCCTTTTAGCGCCGTAGATACTCATTTTAGCGCCGCAGGCATTCCTTTTAGCGCCGTAGATACTCATTTTAGCGCCGCAGGCATTCCTTTTAGCGCCGTAGATACTCATTTTAGCGCCGCAGGCATTCCTTTTAGCGCCGTAGATACTCATTTTAGCGCCGCAGGCATTCCTTTTAGCGCCGTAGATACTCATTTTAGCGCCGCAGGCATTCCTTTTAGCGCCGTAGATACTCATTTTAGCGCCGCAGGCATTCCTTTTAGCGCCGTAGATACTCATTTTAGCGCCGCAGGCATTCCTTTTAGCGCCGTAGATACTCATTTTAGCGCCGCAGGCATTCCTTTTAGCGCCGTAGATACTCATTTTAGCGCCGCAGGCATTCCTTTTAGCGCCGTAGATACTCATTTTAGCGCCGCAGGCATTCCTTTTAGCGCCGTAGATACTCATTTTAGCGCCGCAGGCATTAGCGCCCTTTTAGCGCCGTAGATACTCATTTTAGCGCCGCAGGCATTCCTTTTAGCGCCGTAGATACTCATTTTAGCGCCGCAGGCATTCCTTTTAGCGCCGTAGATACTCATTTTAGCGCCGCAGGCATTCCTTTTAGCGCCGTAGATACTCATTTTAGCGCCGCAGGCATTCCTTTTAGCGCCGTAGATACTCATTTTAGCGCCGCAGGCATTCCTTTTAGCGCCGTAGATACTCATTTTAGCGCCGCAGGCATTCCTTTTAGCGCCGTAGATACTCATTTTAGCGCCGCAGGCATTCCTTTTAGCGCCGTAGATACTCATTTTAGCGCCGCAGGCATTCCTTTTAGCGCCGCAGGCATTCCTTTTAGCGCCGTAGATACTCATTTTAGCGCCGCAGGCATTCCTTTTAGCGCCGTAGATACTCATTTTAGCGCCGCAGGCATTCCTTTTAGCGCCGTAGATACTCATTTTAGCGCCGCAGGCATTCCTTTTAGCGCCGTAGATACTCATTTTAGCGCCGCAGGCATTCCTTTTAGCGCCGTAGATACTCATTTTAGCGCCGCAGGCATTCCTTTTAGCGCCGTAGATACTCATTTTAGCGCCGCAGGCATTCCTTTTAGCGCCGTAGATCCTTTTAGCGCCGTAGATACTCATTTTAGCGCCGCAGGCATTCCTTTTAGCGCCGTAGATACTCATTTTAGCGCCGCAGGCATTCCTTTTAGCGCCGTAGATACTCATTTTAGCGCCGCAGGCATTCCTTTTAGCGCCGTAGATACTCATTTTAGCGCCGCAGGCATTCCTTTTAGCGCCGTAGATACTCATTTTAGCGCCGCAGGCATTCCTTTTAGCGCCGTAGATACTCATTTTAGCGCCGCAGGCATTCCTTTTAGCGCCGTAGATACTCATTTTAGCGCCGCAGGCATTCCTTTTAGCGCCGTAGATACTCATTTTAGCGCCGCAGGCATTCCTTTTAGCGCCGTAGATACTCATTTTAGCGCCGCAGGCATTCCTTTTAGCGCCGTAGATACTCATTTTAGCGCCGCAGGCTTTTAGCGCCGTTCCTTTTAGCGCCGTAGATACTCATTTTAGCGCCGCAGGCATTCCTTTTAGCGCCGTAGATACTCATTTTAGCGCCGCAGGCATTCCTTTTAGCGCCGTAGATACTCATTTTAGCGCCGCAGGCATTCCTTTTAGCGCCGTAGATACTCATTTTAGCGCCGCAGGCATTCCTTTTAGCGCCGTAGATACTCATTTTAGCGCCGCAGGCATTCCTTTTAGCGCCGTAGATACTCATTTTAGCGCCGCAGGCATTCCTTTTAGCGCCGTAGATACTCATTTTAGCGCCGCAGGCATTCCTTTTAGCGCCGTAGATACTCATTTTAGCGCCGCAGGCATTCCTTTTAGCGCCGTAGATACTCATTTTAGCGCCGCAGGCATTCCTTTTAGCGCCGTAGATACTCATTTTAGCGCCGCAGGCATTCCTTTTAGCGCCGTAGATACTCATTTTAGCGCCGCAGGCATTCCTTTTAGCGCCGTAGATACTCATTTTAGCGCCGCAGGCATTCCTTTTAGCGCCGTAGATACTCATTTTAGCGCCGCAGGCATTCCTTTTAGCGCCGTAGATACTCATTTTAGCGCCGCAGGCATTCCTTTTAGCGCCGTAGATACTCATTTTAGCGCCGCAGGCATTCCTTTTAGCGCCGTAGATACTCATTTTAGCGCCGCAGGCATTCCTTTTAGCGCCGTAGATACTCATTTTAGCGCCGCAGGCATTCCTTTTAGCGCCGTAGATACTCATTTTAGCGCCGCAGGCATTCCTTTTAGCGCCGTAGATACTCATTTTAGCGCCGCAGGCATTCCTTTTAGCGCCGTAGATACTCATTTTAGCGCCGCAGGCATTCCTTTTAGCGCCGTAGATACTCATTTTAGCGCCGCAGGCATTCCTTTTAGCGCCGTAGATACTCATTTTAGCGCCGCAGGCATTCCTTTTAGCGCCGTAGATACTCATTTTAGCGCCGCAGGCATTCCTTTTAGCGCCGTAGATACTCATTTTAGCGCCGCAGGCATTCCTTTTAGCGCCGTAGATACTCATTTTAGCGCCGCAGGCATTCCTTTTAGCGCCGTAGATACTCATTTTAGCGCCGCAGGCATTCCTTTTAGCGCCGTAGATACTCATTTTAGCGCCGCAGGCATTCCTTTTAGCGCCGTAGATACTCATTTTAGCGCCGCAGGCATTCCTTTTAGCGCCGTAGATACTCATTTTAGCGCCGCAGGCATTCCTTTTAGCGCCGTAGATACTCATTTTAGCGCCGCAGGCATTCCTTTTAGCGCCGTAGATACTCATTTTAGCGCCGCAGGCATTCCTTTTAGCGCCGTAGATACTCATTTTAGCGCCGCAGGCATTCCTTTTAGCGCCGTAGATACTCATTTTAGCGCCGCAGGCATTCCTTTTAGCGCCGTAGATACTCATTTTAGCGCCGCAGGCATTCCTTTTAGCGCCGTAGATACTCATTTTAGCGCCGCAGGCATTCCTTTTAGCGCCGTAGATACTCATTTTAGCGCCGCAGGCATTCCTTTTAGCGCCGTAGATACTCATTTTAGCGCCGCAGGCATTCCTTTTAGCGCCGTAGATACTCATTTTAGCGCCGCAGGCATTCCTTTTAGCGCCGTAGATACTCATTTTAGCGCCGCAGGCATTCCTTTTAGCGCCGTAGATACTCATTTTAGCGCCGCAGGCATTCCTTTTAGCGCCGTAGATACTCATTTTAGCGCCGCAGGCATTCCTTTTAGCGCCGTAGATACTCATTTTAGCGCCGCAGGCATTCCTTTTAGCGCCGTAGATACTCATTTTAGCGCCGCAGGCATTCCTTTTAGCGCCGTAGATACTCATTTTAGCGCCGCAGGCATTCCTTTTAGCGCCGTAGATACTCATTTTAGCGCCGCAGGCATTCCTTTTAGCGCCGTAGATACTCATTTTAGCGCCGCAGGCATTCCTTTTAGCGCCGTAGATACTCATTTTAGCGCCGCAGGCATTCCTTTTAGCGCCGTAGATACTCATTTTAGCGCCGCAGGCATTCCTTTTAGCGCCGTAGATACTCATTTTAGCGCCGCAGGCATTCCTTTTAGCGCCGTAGATACTCATTTTAGCGCCGCAGGCATTCCTTTTAGCGCCGTAGATACTCATTTTAGCGCCGCAGGCATTCCTTTTAGCGCCGTAGATACTCATTTTAGCGCCGCAGGCATTCCTTTTAGCGCCGTAGATACTCATTTTAGCGCCGCAGGCATTCCTTTTAGCGCCGTAGATACTCATTTTAGCGCCGCAGGCATTCCTTTTAGCGCCGTAGATACTCATTTTAGCGCCGCAGGCATTCCTTTTAGCGCCGTAGATACTCATTTTAGCGCCGCAGGCATTCCTTTTAGCGCCGTAGATACTCATTTTAGCGCCGCAGGCATTCCTTTTAGCGCCGTAGATACTCATTTTAGCGCCGCAGGCATTCCTTTTAGCGCCGTAGATACTCATTTTAGCGCCGCAGGCATTCCTTTTAGCGCCGTAGATACTCATTTTAGCGCCGCAGGCATTCCTTTTAGCGCCGTAGATACTCATTTTAGCGCCGCAGGCATTCCTTTTAGCGCCGTAGATACTCATTTTAGCGCCGCAGGCATTCCTTTTAGCGCCGTAGATACTCATTTTAGCGCCGCAGGCATTCCTTTTAGCGCCGTAGATACTCATTTTAGCGCCGCAGGCATTCCTTTTAGCGCCGTAGATACTCATTTTAGCGCCGCAGGCATTCCTTTTAGCGCCGTAGATACTCATTTTAGCGCCGCAGGCATTCCTTTTAGCGCCGTAGATACTCATTTTAGCGCCGCAGGCATTCCTTTTAGCGCCGTAGATACTCATTTTAGCGCCGCAGGCATTCCTTTTAGCGCCGTAGATACTCATTTTAGCGCCGCAGGCATTCCTTTTAGCGCCGTAGATACTCATTTTAGCGCCGCAGGCATTCCTTTTAGCGCCGTAGATACTCATTTTAGCGCCGCAGGCATTCCTTTTAGCGCCGTAGATACTCATTTTAGCGCCGCAGGCATTCCTTTTAGCGCCGTAGATACTCATTTTAGCGCCGCAGGCATTCCTTTTAGCGCCGTAGATACTCATTTTAGCGCCGCAGGCATTCCTTTTAGCGCCGTAGATACTCATTTTAGCGCCGCAGGCATTCCTTTTAGCGCCGTAGATACTCATTTTAGCGCCGCAGGCATTCCTTTTAGCGCCGTAGATACTCATTTTAGCGCCGCAGGCATTCCTTTTAGCGCCGTAGATACTCATTTTAGCGCCGCAGGCATTCCTTTTAGCGCCGTAGATACTCATTTTAGCGCCGCAGGCATTCCTTTTAGCGCCGTAGATACTCATTTTAGCGCCGCAGGCATTCCTTTTAGCGCCGTAGATACTCATTTTAGCGCCGCAGGCATTCCTTTTAGCGCCGTAGATACTCATTTTAGCGCCGCAGGCATTCCTTTTAGCGCCGTAGATACTCATTTTAGCGCCGCAGGCATTCCTTTTAGCGCCGTAGATACTCATTTTAGCGCCGCAGGCATTCCTTTTAGCGCCGTAGATACTCATTTTAGCGCCGCAGGCATTCCTTTTAGCGCCGTAGATACTCATTTTAGCGCCGCAGGCATTCCTTTTAGCGCCGTAGATACTCATTTTAGCGCCGCAGGCATTCCTTTTAGCGCCGTAGATACTCATTTTAGCGCCGTAGATACTCATTTTAGCGCCGCAGGCATTCCTTTTAGCGCCGTAGATACTCATTTTAGCGCCGCAGGCATTCCTTTTAGCGCCGTAGATACTCATTTTAGCGCCGCAGGCATTCCTTTTAGCGCCGTAGATACTCATTTTAGCGCCGCAGGCATTCCTTTTAGCGCCGTAGATACTCATTTTAGCGCCGCAGGCATTCCTTTTAGCGCCGTAGATACTCATTTTAGCGCCGCAGGCATTCCTTTTAGCGCCGTAGATACTCATTTTAGCGCCGCAGGCATTCCTTTTAGCGCCGTAGATACTCATTTTAGCGCCGCAGGCATTCCTTTTAGCGCCGTAGATACTCATTTTAGCGCCGCAGGCATTCCTTTTAGCGCCGTAGATACTCATTTTAGCGCCGCAGGCATTCCTTTTAGCGCCGTAGATACTCATTTTAGCGCCGCAGGCATTCCTTTTAGCGCCGTAGATACTCATTTTAGCGCCGCAGGCATTCCTTTTAGCGCCGTAGATACTCATTTTAGCGCCGCAGGCATTCCTTTTAGCGCCGTAGATACTCATTTTAGCGCCGCAGGCATTCCTTTTAGCGCCGTAGATACTCATTTTAGCGCCGCAGGCATTCCTTTTAGCGCCGTAGATACTCATTTTAGCGCCGCAGGCATTCCTTTTAGCGCCGTAGATACTCATTTTAGCGCCGCAGGCATTCCTTTTAGCGCCGTAGATACTCATTTTAGCGCCGCAGGCATTCCTTTTAGCGCCGTAGATACTCATTTTAGCGCCGCAGGCATTCCTTTTAGCGCCGTAGATACTCATTTTAGCGCCGCAGGCATTCCTTTTAGCGCCGTAGATACTCATTTTAGCGCCGCAGGCATTCCTTTTAGCGCCGTAGATACTCATTTTAGCGCCGCAGGCATTCCTTTTAGCGCCGTAGATACTCATTTTAGCGCCGCAGGCATTCCTTTTAGCGCCGTAGATACTCATTTAGCGCCGTAGCATTTTAGCGCCGCAGGCATTCCTTTTAGCGCCGTAGATACTCATTTTAGCGCCGCAGGCATTCCTTTTAGCGCCGTAGATACTCATTTTAGCGCCGCAGGCATTCCTTTTAGCGCCGTAGATACTCATTTTAGCGCCGCAGGCATTCCTTTTAGCGCCGTAGATACTCATTTTAGCGCCGCAGGCATTCCTTTTAGCGCCGTAGATACTCATTTTAGCGCCGCAGGCATTCCTTTTAGCGCCGTAGATACTCATTTTAGCGCCGCAGGCATTCCTTTTAGCGCCGTAGATACTCATTTTAGCGCCGCAGGCATTCCTTTTAGCGCCGTAGATACTCATTTTAGCGCCGCAGGCATTCCTTTTAGCGCCGTAGATACTCATTTTAGCGCCGCAGGCATTCCTTTTAGCGCCGTAGATACTCATTTTAGCGCCGCAGGCATTCCTTTTAGCGCCGTAGATACTCATTTTAGCGCCGCAGGCATTCCTTTTAGCGCCGTAGATACTCATTTTAGCGCCGCAGGCATTCCTTTTAGCGCCGTAGATACTCATTTTAGCGCCGCAGGCATTCCTTTTAGCGCCGCAGATCCTTTTAGCGCCGTAGATACTCATTTTAGCGCCGCAGGCATTCCTTTTAGCGCCGTAGATACTCATTTTAGCGCCGCAGGCATTCCTTTTAGCGCCGTAGATACTCATTTTAGCGCCGCAGGCATTCCTTTTAGCGCCGTAGATACTCATTTTAGCGCCGCAGGCATTCCTTTTAGCGCCGTAGATACTCATTTTAGCGCCGCAGGCATTCCTTTTAGCGCCGTAGATACTCATTTTAGCGCCGCAGGCATTCCTTTTAGCGCCGTAGATACTCATTTTAGCGCCGCAGGCATTCCTTTTAGCGCCGTAGATACTCATTTTAGCGCCGCAGGCATTCCTTTTAGCGCCGTAGATACTCATTTTAGCGCCGCAGGCATTCCTTTTAGCGCCGTAGATACTCATTTTAGCGCCGCAGGCATTCCTTTTAGCGCCGTAGATACTCATTTTAGCGCCGCAGGCATTCCTTTTAGCGCCGTAGATACTCATTTTAGCGCCGCAGGCATTCCTTTTAGCGCCGTAGATACTCATTTTAGCGCCGCAGGCATTCCTTTTAGCGCCGTAGATACTCATTTTAGCGCCGTAGATACTCATTTTAGCGCCGCAGGCATTCCTTTTAGCGCCGTAGATACTCATTTTAGCGCCGCAGGCATTCCTTTTAGCGCCGTAGATACTCATTTTAGCGCCGCAGGCATTCCTTTTAGCGCCGTAGATACTCATTTTAGCGCCGCAGGCATTCCTTTTAGCGCCGTAGATACTCATTTTAGCGCCGCAGGCATTCCTTTTAGCGCCGTAGATACTCATTTTAGCGCCGCAGGCATTCCTTTTAGCGCCGTAGATACTCATTTTAGCGCCGCAGGCATTCCTTTTAGCGCCGTAGATACTCATTTTAGCGCCGCAGGCATTCCTTTTAGCGCCGTAGATACTCATTTTAGCGCCGCAGGCATTCCTTTTAGCGCCGTAGATACTCATTTTAGCGCCGCAGGCATTCCTTTTAGCGCCGTAGATACTCATTTTAGCGCCGCAGGCATTCCTTTTAGCGCCGTAGATACTCATTTTAGCGCCGCAGGCATTCCTTTTAGCGCCGTAGATACTCATTTTAGCGCCGCAGGCATTCCTTTTAGCGCCGTAGATACTCATTTTAGCGCCGCAGGCATTCCTTTTAGCGCCGTAGATACTCATTTTAGCGCCGCAGGCATTCCTTTTAGCGCCGTAGATACTCATTTTAGCGCCGCAGGCATTCCTTTTAGCGCCGTAGATACTCATTTTAGCGCCGCAGGCATTCCTTTTAGCGCCGTAGATACTCATTTTAGCGCCGCAGGCATTCCTTTTAGCGCCGTAGATACTCATTTTAGCGCCGCAGGCATTCCTTTTAGCGCCGTAGATACTCATTTTAGCGCCGCAGGCATTCCTTTTAGCGCCGTAGATACTCATTTTAGCGCCGCAGGCATTCCTTTTAGCGCCGTAGATACTCATTTTAGCGCCGCAGGCATTCCTTTTAGCGCCGTAGATACTCATTTTAGCGCCGCAGGCATTCCTTTTAGCGCCGTAGATACTCATTTTAGCGCCGCAGGCATTCCTTTTAGCGCCGTAGATACTCATTTTAGCGCCGCAGGCATTCCTTTTAGCGCCGTAGATACTCATTTTAGCGCCGCAGGCATTCCTTTTAGCGCCGTAGATACTCATTTTAGCGCCGCAGGCATTCCTTTTAGCGCCGTAGATACTCATTTTAGCGCCGCAGGCATTCCTTTTAGCGCCGTAGATACTCATTTTAGCGCCGCAGGCATTCCTTTTAGCGCCGTAGATACTCATTTTAGCGCCGCAGGCATTCCTTTTAGCGCCGTAGATACTCATTTTAGCGCCGCAGGCATTCCTTTTAGCGCCGTAGATACTCATTTTAGCGCCGCAGGCATTCCTTTTAGCGCCGTAGATACTCATTTTAGCGCCGCAGGCATTCCTTTTAGCGCCGTAGATACTCATTTTAGCGCCGCAGGCATTCCTTTTAGCGCCGTAGATACTCATTTTAGCGCCGCAGGCATTCCTTTTAGCGCCGTAGATACTCATTTTAGCGCCGCAGGCATTCCTTTTAGCGCCGTAGATACTCATTTTAGCGCCGCAGGCATTCCTTTTAGCGCCGTAGATACTCATTTTAGCGCCGCAGGCATTCCTTTTAGCGCCGTAGATACTCATTTTAGCGCCGCAGGCATTCCTTTTAGCGCCGTAGATACTCATTTTAGCGCCGCAGGCATTCCTTTTAGCGCCGTAGATACTCATTTTAGCGCCGCAGGCATTCCTTTTAGCGCCGTAGATACTCATTTTAGCGCCGCAGGCATTCCTTTTAGCGCCGTAGATACTCATTTTAGCGCCGCAGGCATTCCTTTTAGCGCCGTAGATACTCATTTTAGCGCCGCAGGCATTCCTTTTAGCGCCGTAGATACTCATTTTAGCGCCGCAGGCATTCCTTTTAGCGCCGTAGATACTCATTTTAGCGCCGCAGGCATTCCTTTTAGCGCCGTAGATACTCATTTTAGCGCCGCAGGCATTCCTTTTAGCGCCGTAGATACTCATTTTAGCGCCGCAGGCATTCCTTTTAGCGCCGTAGATACTCATTTTAGCGCCGCAGGCATTCCTTTTAGCGCCGTAGATACTCATTTTAGCGCCGCAGGCATTCCTTTTAGCGCCGTAGATACTCATTTTAGCGCCGCAGGCATTCCTTTTAGCGCCGTAGATACTCATTTTAGCGCCGCAGGCATTCCTTTTAGCGCCGTAGATACTCATTTTAGCGCCGCAGGCATTCCTTTTAGCGCCGTAGATACTCATTTTAGCGCCGCAGGCATTCCTTTTAGCGCCGTAGATACTCATTTTAGCGCCGCAGGCATTCCTTTTAGCGCCGTAGATACTCATTTTAGCGCCGTAGATACTCATTTTAGCGCCGCAGGCATTCCTTTTAGCGCCGTAGATACTCATTTTAGCGCCGCAGGCATTCCTTTTAGCGCCGTAGATACTCATTTTAGCGCCGCGAGCATTCCTTTTAGCGCCGTAGATACTCATTTTAGCGCCGCAGGCATTCCTTTTAGCGCCGTAGATACTCATTTTAGCGCCGCAGGCATTCCTTTTAGCGCCGTAGATACTCATTTTAGCGCCGCAGGCATTCCTTTTAGCGCCGTAGATACTCATTTTAGCGCGCAGGCATTCCTTTTAGCGCCGTAGATACTCATTTTAGCGCGCAGGCATTCCTTTTAGCGCCGTAGATACTCATTTTAGCGCGCAGGCATTCCTTTTAGCGCCGTAGATACTCATTTTAGCGCCGCAGGCATTACTTTTAGCGCCGCAGCACTCATTTTGGCGCCGAAGGCGCTATATTTTAGCGCCCTTAAGAAAAATTATTAATTACCACAACGAGTCACAAGGTGGTGGTGAGGGGGGCATTGGCAATAGCTTTTACTTTCCCCCTGTTCCCCCCCCCCCGGTGGCGACGCGCTTGATCATGTATGGTACCATACATGATGAAATGATCGTACGATGATGATCGTATCATATCAATCGCATTAAAAAACAGTTAACAGCCACCCCTAGGATTGCAGCTTGTTAACGCTATGATTCACTACCTCGCTAGTACAAGCTCGTACTGTACATAAACTCTCCACAAACATGCATGCTGAAATCAATTTTAAAATAGGGTCGGAAAACAGACTGTTAGCAATAGCGCTATATTGTAAACATAATCTCTTGTCGCTTTAAATTTTTCCAGCGCATATTCACTCGAATGTTGTTAAGATAGATACTTTGCTGTAGGGTGTAATTGCGAATGACTAGCTGATACGTACTATTCATGCTCTATTTAATAAGTTAATCCTATCCTTGCCTTCTATAACTACCAGAAAGCTTCTTATAATTTCGTACAGTACAGTATTTATGTACTTGTATATGTTTGAATACACAACAGCTCAATCTTTAAGAGCAACCTAATTTCTTTCTAATCTACCCAAAAAGAACTCTGTTGTTAAAAATCCAGCTTATCTTGATAAAAGCCAAGGACCACTGTATATAGCTATATTACAGTGGTCCTTGATAAAAGCTTGTAGCATTGTCTTGCAGCTAGATTAGTTTACCTCATATAAGAGGTAAGCTTTGGAGACACTTCCGCTATCTTTCTTTGCAGCGATTTTTTAAATTTCCATGAACATGAACGAAAAATATCCCTAATACCAGTCGCCATTTCAATTTTTGCCACTACATCGGTGGGTACATCAGAAACGAGTCCCATGAAGACCGCTCCTGCTTCGCTGAATAAGTAAAGAAACGATAAAACTAGTGGGATTTTAAAGTCTGACGCTCTAAATATACTACCCTACCCCTCCCATGTCTCTTCACAAGGGTTAGGCATAATTAGCCTCTTCTAACACTTTACTATGGTATGTTGTTTTCCGGTAAAATTTTATCGTCACAAAAACTATAACAAATTAATGCTCTGTTTTTATTAGATCGAATCAAAAGCTTTCAATCTACGTAAAAATTCCTATTAAAAAATTAAAAAAAGGTATTTTTTTAAAAAATAAATAAACATATGCCCTAGCTAATTGGAACCATAGTAAAAGATTTAGGGTTTATCAATTCAATTTTTAACTTTTCACAAATTCGCCTGTTTTTTACGCTTTGGTATTGTTCCTCATATCAGAATGCTTACAGTAGAAAAAAGGAGGACGCGCCAAAGGGAATTTCGTGGGCCGGAGCCCAACAGCGTTGGAATTGTAAGTGAATAAATATCTTAATTTTTTCTCTTCATCATCTAAGTATGTATAGTGTGTTAAATAAAATTTTAAAAATCAAATACTAATACTGTGTTTATAATACAGTGATTTGATGACACATATAAACCCAATAGTTTCGGCAAAATGAATAGAACAAGAAACGTCTACGACTGTAACTACAGAAGCCTTGGAGAATGCGAAGTACAAGATATACCATTTTTAACATTATTTAAAAAAGAAAATTAATGAGCGAACTACATGGGCAATTGTTATTGTGTTAATGTTATGCTTAAATCAGAGTTGAAATTTATTGTTTTAAATTAAGATAAAAGTTATAATTATAAAAAGTTATAAATGCAAACTTTTGAAGTTTTTAAAAATTTATAAAGCCTTTCTTCTTTTCACTCATTAAAACTAGCAATTTTGAAGGCCATACAAATGCTGGAAAACAAATTCAAAGTAGCTTTACCTCCACTTTCAAGAAAGTTTTAGTGTAGGTCTAATCTCTAAATAAAAATCAGAATGCTGTTTCCTTCTGAATTATATAGTGTCTCTAAATCAGGACTTTATAACTTTCAAATTTTTGAAGAGATGGCTAATAAAGTACAGAATATATTGTTTTAAATGTCTCATATATGGGACTATTAGCGAAAATTGTTTTATGGTTTTTAATACTTATAACTTTATAAGAACAAAAAATAAACATTTTTTACTCAACGACACAAAATGTGTATTACAATTAAACAAAATTTATAACCCCAAACACATAAAAGAGCAGCGAATAGATAATTAATTGTCGATTAAAACATGTTTGAAATCAGCGAAGTTGTTCTAATTAAAAGCGAAGAAGAATGAAGCGATTCTTTTCACTATCGAATTCTTTGAGAATCGCTGCTCACAGTCATGTCCAAAGCAAATTAAAAGAATTCGAAAGAATTCGCCTAAAACGGCAGGATTAAAACAAATCATCTATTTTCGTAGCTGGGCCGAACA